>JAHZNI010000895.1:0-15658 GCA_027744415.1 Seira ritae
ATGATCATGTTTGTCCTGTCCACTGTTATGGTACATGCATACATGTATCGCGGACACCCTCGAACGTTATTGCATAGAATAGATATGTTCACACAAACAAAGTTATGTATAATTTCAGAGTCACAAGTATGGATTCATTTCATTGATACGATTTCTTCTAATAATAACTGTCGCTTTTAGAGTAAAGTGGCTCTAATGTCTTGGCTCAGCAAGTCCTGCACTACATTTTCTTTGTTACATGATGCAGAAACGATGATATTGCCTCATCCTCATCTTTGTACACAACAGCACAAGAGAGACAAACGGCAATGATGCTTCCTCAACTTTCAAGCAATTAATGTAACAAGATTACTAACATTCATCCATTTATGGTGTTTGGCTGCTCATTGTTGCGCACATAGAAAAAAATTCATAAAATGCTAATTCTGGCAAGTAAACATTTTTACCTGCAAATTATTAATAAAGGGATCAGTCAGTCGCTGAGACTACTTAATAAAAGCAAAAGCAAACAAAGGAATGCATTGCAACGGAATTAGGCGTGCATCTCAAACTACTTAAATTGGTGGATATTTAATTATGATACATGATATGGTGATCATTATGATATCATGATTCATGATAAATCCTCAACTTCGTACTTACACCTTCTCCCCTTCTTGATTTACCAAACGAACGCAATCTATTATATTGTATCATGTATATCATGCATACAGGCATTCAATCATGATGTTTTTTGTGCATTTTATACGATCAAAGCTTTTCTTCGCTTTTACAATGTGCGTTACCAAAATACCCTTATTATTGCGTTGGTCATTTAATTTCAAGATCAAGGGTTGCTGTTGTTATTGTTGCTCGTTTTGTGTTTGTGTGCTCGCTCATCCTGCGCTTGATCGTAGTTGACGCAATGCAATAATATGCATCTATCTAATCGAGTGATACGAAGGCTTTGCTCTTGCACCTTCACTCGATCGAAAACTATGCGTTTTGCTTGACGTACGTGGAGTGTACCTACGTAAACCTACAAACCCCTACAATATTTTCGCATTATTATGATGATGGACTCATTCAGTAAAGAACTTTTGGTTTTCACAGAAAAATCAACAAATTTTTGCTACAGCTTCATCATATACCCAGCTGCTGCTGTTTTAAAGCTGATAATAATTATGCCAAACCTACTTCACCATCATCTCAATTGAGAAAACTGAAAACTTGCATGGTCTAGTCGTCCCCACACACATACCTATTTACGAAGGAAGGAGAGGATGAGTACTTGTTTTCTCTATAAGGCTATATGAATGGTCAGATCAAATCTAGAATGGTGAAAACTGAAAACACACTCACTCTTACACACACATGCACATGCGCCATGTGCGTACTTTTGCGAGTCAAAGATTAAACCATACAGCGCACTTCAAAATTTTCGGGGATAAAAAAGCGTATTCTGTGTGGCTTTGTTCAATTGACGTGCCTACTTTCATACACAAAACTGATCTCATAAAGGAATTTTACCAAAAAGCTTATTGTAAATTTTGCATGTGTATTTATTCATTATAGTTTTGCATTACAACAACAGCAGTCTATACAAAGTTTGGCATAATGTACGAACAAGCATCAAAGATGCTAATAAAAATTGCATCCTCTATAAAAAAAAGTGATGCCTTATGTATGTCTGTGCAAGACGTGCCTAGTAAGTGCCCAAAGGTTGCATGTAAAAGTCTGTAGCTTTCTTTTTCAAATGATCTCATATTACAATAATGTTTTCAAAGCTGAAAAAATTTTCTGATTTGATTTTCGAAAAAAAAGAGAATCTTTTTAGCACGTATATGTACATTTGTACGTGATAGGGCTGAAAGATAAGAGCGTACAAAGTATTATACGTGGGTACTTATAACGTCAATAAAGGTATTAATACCGAGTAAAAACTCTGTTTTCTTGTTTAGTGGTAGCATCAAATGAAAACAATAAATTTGGATAAAATACATAAGCTTCAGTCTTAAAATCGCCATGGTCAGTGGTCATCCTCTTTTTTGAAATAATGAATTAAAGAAGTTCTTCAAAGAGAAAAACAGCATCATTAGGATGTAGTAAGTGATACATATAGTATATGCGGTGGTGCACTTGCACATGCTTTTGGCTGACCAAGGAGGGGTTCATAACGCTCATATCCTATTCACCTTTGCTCGTTCCCCCTCATTCTTATTGTTTTTTCCTAATCTTGGTTTGGTTTTGGTTTGCTAAGTATTCATCTTCTTCACGATCGTATCAAAACTAAAAGCGTTAGCGAATTACAGGAGCAACAATGTTCATTTTCGTGAGTTCAGAACATTTTAAACCATTACCAAGATTATCTTCCATTGTAATTATTAATATCCTTTGAGCTACCACAATAATTCTTTCTTTTTCTCCCAAAAAAAGTAAATAAGATTGGTCAAATCCATCTCTCTAATATACCTCATAACGTACTTTAATTCACACAGAGCAAAAAATGTATTTTGCAAGTCGGTCGTTAATAATAAGTTATTTAGGTTATGCTCTATTGTGAAGGATGAGTCGGCCCAGGAGGACTCTGAGACCACAGGACTACGAAAATCATTTTTTTATAGTTTTTAGCATATTAGTGTAGTATAGGTACAAATGAATCTATGAGAGCGATATAGTGCTAATAGGTATATCCTCCATCTATCTCCACAATACGGACATCGCGTCGCGTCGTTGGTCGTTACAACAACGATACTCTATTCCTGTGATCAACATGAGTGCCACACAGGTTACACCGCAATGGACAGGAGGAGTGAAGCTGATAAAATAGTGGAATATACAAATTACAAATTGACCGCGTCAGACGATCCCCTCCAGTAGCAGCATTATTTGCATGCGAATGATAGTGTGATTGCAGTTGTAGGAATTGTTACGAATAAGTACCTAGTGTTTAGTTAAGGATTAGTTAAGCACATTATGTGTGTATCTGTGTGATTTTTTGTGTGGGTGATCATGTCCATCATCATCATCATAATATATAATCCGTCTTCGCAGCTATTCTTCTAGAAGTGTAAAAGACTATAAAAATATTTTGTTGCGTTTTTGCATGTCGTATCATGACAGCGATCAGACGTGGTGGTGACTTACTACAGCAGCAAAAAAAGGCTGTGCATATTCTCATCGCCATCTCACTCCGCGCACGCTATATTATAGTGACCGCCAGCAGTTGTTACAGAAAACAATGCAAACTCAGATAAAGTTCATCATTGCGTTGTGTTCCTAACCCTGTAATCAGTGCACACTTGAACTTCGCCAGTGACATAAGGATCATAAACAAACGTGCAAAAAAAGGAACAGAGGATTTATAAAGCCAAGCGCATCTTCTCCAGGAGGATTTAGTAATAGCTTGACATCACATGAGGAAGCAGCAGCCACGAGATTCGAAACACTGAAGAGAGTGCACGACGCGATAGATATACCTGTGTATAGCTAGCGCAACGACGGAAGTAGATAGTGATAAAAAGTGTTGTTCTCCTATTAAGCTTTCATGACAAAGTCTTTATGAGAAATTTTCCGAGAATCTCCGTCTACCCCATAATTGGCTTCCAGAGTGAGGATTCCATTCCTTGCAAAATTTCCTGTTTTCCCTGTTAAGTAGTAAAGTGCGACTTTATGTGTGAGATGAATAAGCGCTTTGAGATGCATAACCTCACGGATAACATCGGATACTCAGGGTGGAAATTTGATGATCCTCCGATATTTGAACCGTTCTCTTGGGAAGTGATAGACAAGGAAGCATGGATAAATTATGCGATGGACACTTGGAAACTTCCCATCTACTGTGGGATAGTGTATATTTTAACAATTTTCTCCATTCAGAGTTACATGAAAGACAAGCCCGCCTTTGACCTGAAGGGTCCCTTGTTCTATTGGAATGCAGCGCTTGGAATCTTTTCCATATTGGGGTTAATAAGATTTGCACCATCCTTCCTAAACATCCTCTTCAGTCCAAACGGGTTTTACAGAAGTATCTGTGTCAGGTGAGATTTTCTAATGCAGCATTTAAAAAAAGAAGCAGTTTTTGTTGTGGTGAATATGTGGTACGATTACTGCTGTTGCACCAGCAGCAGCAGAAGCATCATCAACAGCAACAGCGCATTTGAAGTTGTATTAAGAACAACCTCTTTTTTCACCGTCCTCGTCTTTGCAAAAAAAAAGATTCGAAAAATTATGCTTAAAGAGATGTGCGAAGAATTTAATTCGTTTTTAAAGAAAAAGTGGAAATACAAGCATGCATCATCATGATCACCATCATCACAACAATGAAGCAGCGTCCTCATGTGCCGCATCACCAGAGAAAGAAGTGGTTGCGAATGAATGAGACTTACCTATTGGGGGACCCCAATCATCTCTTCCTAATAGACTGACTTACTGACTGACTTGAGACAAAAACCAGACTAGATAAAATGAATAGTGTGCTGTTGTGAGGCAAGTTTCCTTATGCATGCCATTCTATGCACCATCCAACCCTATAAAAATGATAAACAATTTTTTTCCGACCACGAAATATATTTTTTCTGTATTTTGATTCGGAAAAAATTCGCTAACAACAAAACGACTTTACTTTTTCCACCTAAAAATTCTAAAAGGCCAATCAAAAAAGGAAGACAAAGAAATGATGATAATGAGTAGAGAGCGTCCTCCTCCTCATACTTCAGAATGCAGCTAGCTGGTTGATGTAGCTTCAAAGCTCTAGTTTAATCAGCATATAATAATTTTATTGTATAAAATCTCATCTTTATAGATTTCTAACTCTCTGCAAAAAAACTATTTTTTAAACAAAAATTTCTATTTCGATTTTTCAGGGATGGAGCCAATGAACCTGCATCCTTTTGGTGAGTAAATCCAATTATTATTATTGATCTTAGCACTTCAAGTACGTGGATGTGTTTTAATAACTAAAGCAGTGTGTAAATCGGCGGTGAAGCTTCTACCAGAAAAAAATCATTCATTATTATTATTTTTCATTTTCATCCGCTGCTCATACAAATATCGCAAAAGGGGCCTTGTTTTGTTTTGTGTGTAGTAGTAGTTTAGTATTTGTTGCACACATAAATTCGTTCATACATTACAATCAAGATGCATAATATTATCTGCGAACTTTATTTTTGAATATAAGCATTAGCATTGCATTGCACCTAAAAATCTATACGCAACACTTATTTTCTAGCTCACTACCAACTACCATCATCATCATCTTGATCATGATCCTTTGTACTAACTACAAACAAGTTGGATAGTAATTTTTTTCGTTTTGTTATGAATTCCTTTTGTTTTTACAAAGAGCACAAAGTAGCTGATTCGTTTATATCATAGATCACTTTTAGAATAAATATTACTCTGCTGTGCATCCTTTTTTTCTTCTTTCGACAGCATCGTCTACGGAGCGGCACATGAATTACTAATGAATTGATATAGTGAAAGAGTAAGTAAGTTGTAATGCAATGCAATCGCTTTAATCTCTATTTTTTCTGGTAGGCCCTGCACTGTCTGCATCCTCGTGCCCTTTGCCCAGGGCTCAGGGCTTAGTCTTCTTGGCTTACGATTAGTCGGGCTCATTACAGAAAAAATGCTGAAATATGCATAGCCTAAATTGGAATATATGTATCAGGAGCATCGTGCATCACTTTTATTGCAAAAAATGAGAGGAAGCTTGTATCTCCATCTAGAAAAATATGATTTCGATGATTAGTAAGCTAGTGCGCACCCTTTAGAAGTAACAACATTTTTTAGACGATGCATTTCAATTCACCTTGGCACGGCACTTGCTACCCAATTCGAAAGGTTATTGAATAGTATTTACGTATGGGATTCGCAATTTCAACTTCTATTTCTAATCCTCCATAGATTGTTTAATTGGAGGAATGCGCAGTGAGCACTTATTGTGTTCTGTTCTATCTTCGTAGTACATTACATTGTATCAACTTTTTATCAACAGACATGTAAATTTTTTATATTCTAGTCCAATTTTTAAGGCATGAGTACATAGGCACGACGACAGGTACCACCAAGAAAGCTGTAATAATACTTAGCTAGTGCACATCACCTTTCTGCGTTTTCTTCTTACTGCACTTGAACTAAATAATTTATGTGCATAAAATAGCCCTATACTATAATTTTTCTTACGAAAATCCATGATTACTAATCATCTCTTAACTAATAGCTCGAAGTCTCTTCATCGTCATCATCATCATGAATCATAATATAATGCGACGTGGTGGCTGTGGTAGTAGTGGAGTCATAGCATCATCATCATCCAATATAATCACAATGCATGACATAGTTTCCCAAAATTTATAATAGTGCACGCCATCATATCACCATCATCATCATCCTGTCACCTATAATTCCAATAGAATTTTCTCAAAGCATTCAAACTGGCTGTCCCCAAAGAATTGTGCCAGTGATTGCATTAGTTATTCAAATTACGAGGCGTTTTTCAAGTTTAATATGTCAATGGTAAATAAATGATGTATGCATGCATGTATGTAAATAAAAAGGATGCGTATAACAAGTTTCATGATTTGATTCCAGGACACTACTCTTTGTGCTTTCAAAATATGTCGAGCTTGGAGACACCATCTTCATCGTCTTGAGGAAACGACCGTTGGTCTTCTTACAATGGTAAGTATATACTTGTTGAGTGATATAATGTCTACCATACATAAATAATTGTAAATTATTATTATGTCTCGCGTGAAATTGGCGTGTAGAAGCGGTGCCATTTTATGATATTACGTCGTCGGCAAATTAGAGCGCACCTGAGCCATTAAAAGTAAAGGGATGAAATTAAAAGAAAAAAAGATTGCGTCATTTACGACAGACTATTCTTCATTCAATAAATTTGTTTGTATGAAAGGCTTATAATTTTCAAGTTCATGAACAAAAAGCCAGTAATGTAGCTCTTTTAAGATAAATAATTGATCGTTCTTTCTAGACTTGGGCCAATTTTCCCCAAAATCTATTTTTATCCTAGGAAAAAAGTAACACAAATTCTTATTTTCGAGATTTATTGGCTCATTTACAGACTCCATTTTTATTTCAATTATCCTTCTCCAGCAGCGAAGTGAAGTTTAAATGAGAGATTTTCCAGAATTACGATAAATAATGAGAAGAGATTTCATGGTTGAGGAAAGCTTTTATATCAAGGCATGTAAGGCTTAAGCATGTAAAATTGTTTTCCTCTTACGTTTCAACCCTGGATACCGGCCGACCTTAAACTTTGCATTTTAAAAAAAAAATTTCTCTCATCTCAAGTCTTATCTTTGATCAAAGATGATAAAATTATGGTCTTGTCTCACTTCTAGATTTTATTTCGCAATTGTGTTTGAGGCACTACCATGAAGCTGTGATGATTATTATCTCACGTCTATTTTCGCTTTTATGATCATTGCAAAAAAGGGGTGGTCTATTTGATGTTCCATGATTTGCAAATAGGTAGATAGGTATCTAAATGTTGTTTTACTGGATCCGCATGAAGGGCGATGTTTTAAATATCGTTGCGTTGTTATTGTTTTTTTGCTAATTTTACTTGCATCTTCGGATCTTCTAGAATATATTTTTGTTTCTTTTATTTAAGGTATCATCACATGATTACATGCTGCGTGGCCTGGGTATGTGCACCATTTGTGGAACCCGTGGCTCGATGGTACATTGTCATGAACTACGCGGTTCACTCCATCATGTATCCTTATTTCGCTCTGAAGGTAAGTTCTTCTGGTCCGATACACCAACTCAGCTCCTTTGTCTTCTTGTTACAAACTTAATGGATAATATCCTTCCAAAACTGGTATCTCAGCAAAAAATCATCACCCTAATCTTGCTAATCGTGATTGTGATGCAGGAAAAAAAATTGAGAAGACCTGAAATTTTTTTGTTTACTATTTGCTGTCAAATCGAAGATAATTTGTATAGTGCAACTGGCATGCTATACAATACAAAAATTAAATGCTCCTCTGATTATTTTTTCCTGGCTTTCTTTTTCTTGCTTTTTAAAATATTTATACTGCTCGCCTATAAAAATGAATAATGTATTAATCCTTTTTATATTTTTCCGTGTAGGCTCGTGATGTGTACATCCCAAGGCAGATTTCCAACACAATTACAAGCATGCAATTGTTGCAGATGGTTGTCGGTCTTTTTGTCAACTTGTATACTATGTTCCTTATTCGTAAGTTTTTGCAAGCAAAGGCAATAATGAAATGCATACATTAGTCTCAAAAATGCTTTCTTCATACATTGAAAACAAAGGAATGAAAAGTAAACAAAGAGGATGATATTTTGTAGTCTCAATTGTTTTGATGTAAAACATGGAAATTAAATGCTTTTTGGATCACTGATATAGTACTAGTACGATACAATGCGAGGATGGGGATGACGTAGTATTGTCTCAATAGAGGAAAGGGAAATACGAATGATTGGCCGTGACAATGAAAATGAAACAATATAGCACGATGAACAAAATCAATGTTTATACTCTGGAAAGGCCTGCATTTGCGTAACAGGCTACAGTGTTACGTAAAACATCATTGTTATGATGCTTTTTGTTACGATTGTTAGCGGTCACGAATGATTAAACTCGTGAATTTAATTGAAACAAAGCATGATGAAAGCACTTTTGAGATTAATCTGCAATTCTGCATTACTTTTGTATTGAATGTTTACCTGATCTTTTACCTGATCAACAGTAATTGTATTTGTTTAATATTTTTTATAGAAACTGGAGATTCACAATGCTCAAGACATCCAACGAGTATCAAAGTCTTCATTCTGGTCTATGGATCGTTCACATTCCTGTTCGGAAAGCTCTTTTATGAATCATTCTTCCTTGGGAGAAGAAAGACTAAAAAGATTGACTAAATTTATAGAAGAAAGTATAACTAATTTGAAATTACAAGGTTTTAATATAATATTGTATAACAAGTACCTACTACATTATATGATATGATAATGATGACTACGCATTGAGGTTGAGTGTCCGACATTTTTGTTGCAATTTTCAATTTACTTACAGATGTTCTAGTAATCGTGTACCTATACCTTACTTGTATGTATTTTCCCCCTTCCAAATGCAATTTTATGCTTTAGATACCTTCGTTTAAGCTGTTTTTGCTACTACTTCAAGCAGTGGTAAAATGCCATATTACAAAAGAAAACGATATTCGGGAAAGGACAAACAATGAGTCTAAGCTGTATTTCTACTAAGATTGTTAGTGTTCTAGGGAGAGGCTTGGCGAAGACTTTGTGAAAATGTCCATTCAAAAAAAAAATCTTGTGAGACTTCAAATTTAGCTTTAAGGCGACTGTTTCAGGGATGAATGAAATTACTGTGCGGAAGCGATGATGTGAGTATGATCATGACGATGACCCTTTTGTACAATATTATTTTCCCACAATGTATAAAAGTATTTAAATTTATTGTTGTTCATTGAATGTTGATTGATGAATGGAGAAAAGTCAAGAAACTTGAATGAATGAAGTTAGTGTGAGTCGTATTGCGTTTCGGATGTGATTGTGATGTACAGACAGAAACGAATCCATGAAGTACGTTCATTCATTAGAATGCATATGAGTACACACCCTCCTCCTTTTCCGTTTGTTTTTTTTCGTAGACTTTCCCTTCATGTCAGATAAAGGTTGTCTTTCATGCAAGTTCTGGTTTGGTTTACTAAAGTAAGAGGATACGTAAACTTTCCTTCTGTTGGTGCTTCCGTTGCTTTAATGAGAGTGTTTTTGGGTAAACGTGGAACCTGACAAGACAGTAGTTTTTAAAAATGATGTTTCTCAATATGAACGGGGGGACGTCCTTTTAATGACATGGTTTTGTTTCCGGTTTTCATGATTAAATATACCAGTAATAATGATTAAGTTATTCATGTGTAAGTATTTTACATACAAAACTTTGCGATAGATAAGTATGCTGCTGTAAATACTCATTATTGTAAAACACTTTACTGTGGATATTTAAATGAAAATACAGAAACAAGATGATTTTTTGACTTTGTTTTCGATTTCAAAAAAGAAAATCGAACGATGAAAGAATATTATGGAAGCACTTACTTGTTCTCTCTTTATTACTGCCATTTACTCTTAAATTGGACGCATAAAGGAGCAATGCCAAGCCAATGTCACCTTACACAACGCATTAAGCTTCGAATTCCGATAAATTAATAAGACCAGAAATAACAAATTGAATTAGTGTTTTTAAATCTAAACCTTTCGGTTGACTATCAGAGAACAGTTCAAAATTATACACTGATTATAATTTACTGCCCGAATTTTGACCTGTTTGTTGGCTGACCAGGACATGACAGAGCCTACATATTTTGTAAAAGTTATTCATGTTACAACTTGAGCTCATAACTGAACATCACGCAACAAGAGACAGAAAAGTCAACGCTTTATTACACTTAGGCTTTTATATTGCAATTGTTGATCGTTTAAATTTTCAAGGAAGTTTGGGGATGTGATTAGTGATTAGGTATCCTCAATTTAAAGTATGTACAATAAAAAAATATGACATGAGGGAAAGAAAGACAGCGCAAATTCTGGATATTTAAGTTTTTAGTATATGGTAGACTGGCGCCATTCTGTTTCGGCTCGTTCCGTTGTTGTAAATTCCTTCTGTTTAACTTGTTTTCAAAAATTTACTCGTCATTCTGCTAAATATGTACAACATGAATATTTCCCAGAAATGCATCACACAAATCAGGGGGGTTTCTATTTGGACTATTTTCATCTAATTATTTTTTACTGATTTGATTTACCTCACTTCTGCAAAACATTCATTCGTTTTTGGAATTCATACGGTCGCCAGGGGAAATAATTAAGTTTCAAAACCTAAAACTTGAAAAGCAACCAGCATTTTTTTAGAATTTAGAATTATTGACTAAGAAGGTCACCCTACAAAACTATGAAAGACTTGCCAGGGAAGGGCAAGGGACACTGGTATGTTATAACATGCAAGTAGCTCTTCTAAACTTCCATGTCTGGAATATTTTAAATAAATCTAAAAATAAAAGTTAACGAAGACGTAGAATGCTAGCATTATACTACGTATATTGACAACCGGACAAGCAGACTAAAAATGAAGACTGGAACGATTTACACTACTCGTAACACGTTTCCTTGGACCAGTTACTGCTATGACATTTAAAAAACTTTTTTCTCGAGTTGATAAAGAGAAGCTAAATGCTTGTGCATAGGCTCCGAATATAAAATGTATACATAATTACTAATTTTACAATGCAGCTGTGTTCAGGAAAAGGATGCCCTAAATTAAATGTTGTTTCGGAATGAGTAATACATCTAGTATCAAGTTATCTATCATGATTCATGATACATGGTGACCGACAAAAAATATAAAGTTCAATAAGATATGCATACCACAAGTCATCATGACTTTGACCTGATATCTTGCATGTTCTTAAACAGTGACAATTCATAAATATTCAAAATTAAGGTAAATTACACTTTGTAATTATAAACACTTTATACCTGCTTCCCTTTCCTGGTCCCACCCTTTTACTGCCCCTCTGCATCAAATTCACAACCTTCTGTAGCATGTTCATGATGCTAAGGTAGTATGCTTGTTTAAACTACAAAAACTAAATGAGAGTCCACTATTTACTACTATTAAGTAATTTAAATTGCTTTAAATATGGGTTTAATACGCTAAATGCATTTAAAAGATTATACTTAATTACCTGTCCATGCAGGCCAATTCATGCAGTCGAATAGTTTATCGGTTCGGAGGATTTCTGACATCATTTTAATTAAGTTCTACATTTCCATGCAATATTGTTTGGCTTTGAAGAAGAATTAGGAATAATTATGCTGCAAGTGAAATGCTTGTCTTTTTTAATTGACGTATGATTTATTATTACCAAATGAATTATGGAAAGCACACTGGTCGGACACTTGAGTCATCTATCTGCAGAAATGTTCAGCAAAAGGCTATGAGCAATAAACAATTCAGGATCAATTAGCTAAGAACAATTTTAAAAACAGAATGTACATTAATAAAGAATTATTTTAATAAAATGAGTAGAGTACACTCCAACCTTTTATTGCAAATACATGTACTAGCAGCTATTTATTTAAATGGAAATGTTAGATATACATCGTATGCGATTTCCTAATATTTATGATTTCAAAACAAAGAATGTTAGAAGAGAGATGCAATTTAAGGGATTCCTCCTTGGCTATGAAAAACTTTTAGTAATGACCTTCAGATAAAAAAAATCCAAAGGGTCCTCATTATTTCAACGTATTCTGGAGAATGCATATTTGTCACATTTATAATTTATATAGCTGACAATATATAGCATAGAACCAATTAAGATGTATAGAAGTTAATTTGCACAATGTTTCTTAGGGGTTCTTTCAAAAATCAAAAATATTAAAATTATTGTACCTCCAACTTCAAAATCAAATCGATACCATTCAATTCAACAATGTCAATGCTAAAGTATTTTTCAAACCCAATAACCCTTTAAACTGCAAAACCGTATCAGGCACCGTTACAGGCAGAATAACGTTGGTGGAATATTATTTTGTATAATGCTTGTATGCATATTTCATTATTATTCAGTCACCCCAATCAAAATATTTTTTCTTGCATTTCGAATTTTTTTCTTTATCTCCTATAACCCCAAATCAAAGGACTGTAAATGAGCATTTTCCACTTTAGCATAATTTAGCGTTCATTTTGTAATATTCAGCTTATCATTTGAGTTGCCTCATGAAGCATCCGAATAATTTTTTTGGAATGATATACGTGTTGCTCTGAAAGCAAAAGTTCGCAGTTTCATCTACGTCTCCTGATACTACTTGCTTGCAATGAATATAAAACGGAGCTACCTACTCCTCCAAAAATATATACACAAGCGCAAGTGCTTATGCCTAATAACAAGCAATTATTTTGTATTCCACATTAGCAGATTCTAGTCTTACTGAGCAGATCTCTTTAAGGGCCCACGTACAAAACGATTATTTGATTAATTCGTTTTGCGTCCTGCACAAGCACAATAAGACGAGACGCACATAACGCATGTACCTAATGGAAGCGTCCCTCCATCATCTCATCTGCGTCTCTTCTTTTTCATGAAAATTCGCTGAAAATGGTCATCGCAAAATAAAATTTACATGCACTTCACGATTATTATCACAATATATAAAATTATCTTTTTTAATGACTATAAAGCACACTTAAAAATATATGTCCTATAGAGTAGGCTAGGCACAGAGGTAGGCCCACTACTACTACGTCTTCTAAAGTGTACCTACCTAATTCTGTTGATGGTGTTACAGCGCTCTTCTAGGATGATATGATGATCGCGGTGTGTGGACTATTAGCGTAGACAGAGCCAGAGCCATCGTGCAATCACGTTACGTGTCGTGTATATATCGTATGCAGTTAGTTAGTGGCGATTAGAACGCCGCAGATGTAGCCGTAGCACTTTTGCCGCCTCGGGGAATTATACTACATTCATTGATTCTAATTCTATTTACTACACTCGTAAAGTGATGTGGATGCTTTGTCTTTTGATTACCGATTTCATCGATTCAATAGCTTACCAGTCACCCACCAAAGGAGTCAGTCATAGTCATACATATATTAACGCTTCCTTATGTAAGCCCACTCCTTTAGAATATTATGTACTTATGTAAGGCTCTTCTTGTAACAATAAATTATCTTCAGATTATCTCCCTTTCATTCGATGAAAAAATGCAACTTGCCAGTTGTGGCTCTCTGCCGGTCCCTAGTAATTGTTGCCTGGTGATTTGATTGCCTATTGCTGCTGCCTGGAACGCCCAAAGGCAATTGGGACGAACTCATCAGGATCAGGATTGGATTATGCGCAAAAATGAGATGAAAACTTGCTCTAAAAAGTTCATTTGGAACCAGTATTTTGGGTAAAAATAAAAAAATCGTAATCAGCAACCTGTCACATTGCTGTAGCTTGCTACATTATTTGCTATTTTGGTTTGAGTAAGTATATTTATTGGAAACAAAAACAACTCCTCTGCTGGATTGGATTGAGTGGATACATTTTACAAAATAAAAAAATATATTGCAAGGACATCATGGATTATAGGGATATACTGTTTTTATTTGTCCATGCAAGGACACTAATCTTACTGATAGGTATGCGCTAAGGAATGCCACCACAGGTTTTGGAATTTTTAATGTAGAAATGGATGGATGTGGATGTGATAAGGATAACCCTCTAGAAAAAAGAGACTAGCAATGGAGCAACTTCTTAGTCTTTGTTTTTATTTTTTTGAAGTAATAAGCAAGAATAGCCAGGAGTTTTTTTTTGCTAGATACATACCTAGATGGAAATTATGGAAGGGCAACCCTAGAATTCCCATTCATTTTGACAGAGCTGCGATGCTAAACTCCTACAAAGAAAAAGAACTCAATTTATAAAGGTTGACAATAAAATAACCTATGGATACAGTATTTTTTTTAGTTCCATAATTAAGTAATCCACCACCACCACTATCCTCATCTATTGCGTGCGCGCCGAAATGAGCTAAAAAAAATTGTAGGAAGACCTAAATAAAATTCCTTTGTACCAAGTTTCTTTTTCTACTTATATATTCGCTTTAAAAATGTGCTCAAATTATAGACGTATGACATCAAAGTGACCAGGGAGGGTTCACACTGTGACGAATCAATACCCCTTCCTATTTACCTAGGCTGACAAAGAGTTTTAACTTAGCCCATGTAGCAAGTATGTAATGCTCAGGCTACTAACAGTATTCTTTTTTTTGACAGGAGTTGTAATCATGATCATGTAAACCTTGGTCTAGAAATTGTGGTAGTAATGATGACGATGATGATGATCATGATGATAAAGACAATCATGAATCATGACGGTTAGCTCTGATGGAAATGAAACGTTCAGCAGCGTTATCTCCTGAAAAGGGCAAAGCAGCGAGTAACGCATTTTTTGGCTAACCTTTTGACGGTCACATGCAAAGTGTACATGGTACATACATACATGAGTAAAGCTACTAATTGCACGGACTTGACTGGGATGGAAGATCTCCTGAAACATTAAGATTTTTTGCGTAATGCGCCCATCATATTAATAGAATTATTAACACAGATACATACATGAATTCAAGTCGTTTCCGTTCCGATAACAGATTTGGCAAAAGGTGAGCAACTTAAAAGTGAGGATTACCTTTTCCTAGTTGTAGTACGCATGTGGGCGAGCGACCACTAATTCTTTTTATTTGTGATGATAATGACTAAAAATTAAAAGACTATTTTTATGTAAACAATTAAAAAATGGAAGAATGCTCAATAATGCACCAACTACTTGTAGGAAATGCTCTGTCAAGCAAAAAGACAGGAACTACGTCTGCTTTATTTCCTTCAATTTTTCCTGATGACGCTAGGCCCCTGATCATGACGATGATGCTGATGATCGATCTCATTGTAATTTGCGAAAATTGCGATAAAACCGATTTTGTGGCTCCTTTCATCAATTTCATACTTTCGCAAGATTGCGGCGGCCAGTAAGAATACGTAAATAAATTAAAGAATCATCAAAGGCAGCGAATATAGGTACGTTCTTTGATTGCGTGAAGTGAATGGAATACC
>JAHZNI010000896.1:0-12536 GCA_027744415.1 Seira ritae
TCGCAATTTATTGTGTTGTGGATGATGTCAATGTCTATGAATTAATCCCACTTTCAAAATGGTTTCCCCTTCTCGTTTAATACATTGTAGCCAGTAGTGGAATGCAACGATGGGAACCAAATCATGCTGGTAAGCCACGTTAAGCCATATCTTTTACTCATATTTATTTTCCTGCTATTAATCCATGCATCTAGAATTTTTGAAGCAAGAATTCCTTTGTGAGACCAAACCAGTAGTTTTTTACAAGGAATTTAAACTACGTTAAAATATAATGAAAGAACTAAGAACGCAATGAATGTTTCTCTTGAGGAAATCAAATTGATAAGATAAGACACGAAAAGCTGTTCAGGAGTCGTCAATTTAGTATGTCACACAGTAAGGGAGAGGGACGGGTTTGACCTGCCAATGTATATCTTACCCATGTTAACTTCGATTTCCTGTAACAGTGACATGGGGAGAGGTGGGTCTGAAAATCGTTTTTCTGCGTGACGTACTAAATAGACGACCCCTGATAGAATAATAAACAATATAGCTTTAGTTAGAACAGAACAATAAAAAACTTCTTATCGAAATTTAGGTTATTCTGATTCGATGAATGTTATATACCTACTTAGTGAAGTATCTAGTTTTTCAGTAACCATGGTCTAGTTACTTAAAATGCAAAATTCCATCGGGAATAATGCTAATGGATCTTCGGGGAAGGAAATAATGAATACAATACGTAGGTTTTAAAAATTTCATGCATCCAAAGCTACATCGAAACTTTTGTGTTGGAATGTAGTCGGTGTATGCAAGAAATTATACATGAACTAAATACTGGAGAAATGCTTAGAAACTTAAAAATAGGAGATTATGTTTGGCATTGGTAATTCAATTTTATTATTGTATTACGTAAATTTAGCAATTTGCAATTTAGCTAGGTATATTTTTCGCATATTTAAGTAGTACATGTTAATTTTCCAGACCTGGTAGACTGGTAGTTAGTAAAAGTAGGATAAGTATTTTTGTGAATTTTTGTAATGATGGTAGTAAAAGCTTTTGTGATAGAAATGCGAAATTATTTTCAAGCTCAAACTCTTGTAAAAACTTATGTGTCTGAAATATTCAAAGTTCTAATTTTTCCCTGATAATCGAACATTTTAAATTGTTGTTGTAACACTATTGTAATATGCAGTTGTAATTGCGTTACATTGTATATTGTTTTGGGAGAAGTATCGGTATGCTGGGGCATAATGCTCTAATTTTGATACTTTTGGGATTCGGGGGGGAGGGGGCGCTAAATGCGCAATTATAGCTAAATAATAACAATATTTCTATGTCTAATCCCAAAAATGCTGAAGAGGAATTCCAGAGAAAGAACTGACTGCTATGCATTATGCATACTGCAGGTTGGGAAAATGAAATTCACACCCAAAACTTAATTGGGGCAATATGACAACCAACCACTGGTTTGCAGCTACAAATTCTTTGTATTTTAAACTCGAACGTGCGAAAATATGAAAATTCGTCATTTCATTTTATTCATATTCTTTCAATAATGCATTTTAACTCATGATACTTTTACTCTCTTGTACATATTTTTCCAGGCAGAAAAAAAAGAACGAAGGGCAATAAAAAACCAGGAATTTAGTATCTCAAAACTATTGAAATTTAGGTTAATTTAAGTGTAAATAAAGTAATTACGAAAAATTGACATGCAATACTTTTGAATTATTGTACAAATTATGGCACTGAAAAAAATTCTGCTCTTTCTCACATTTACCATCACGTCTTTAACATTCTTTTCAAGTTGGTCGATGATATTGGACAAAGCAATGGATAATAATCCAGTCCATTTTATTTACATACCCGACCCGTTAGAATTTAGGAATGCGTTTTACCATGTAAAATTGTGCGTCTCCTACAAATTGTCGTTTTTTTTATGGAAATTGCATTAAAAAATATAGTGTTTCTTAGCCACAGTGTACAATGTGCAATCAGCACCAGCACCTTATCCGCTAGATTTTTTTGTCGCTATCATAAATGTATCATGGTATCGTTTCGTATCAGTTCGTCAATCCAAGAATAGTTTCTCGAATGAAGATCTTGCTTCCGAATAAACCATTCATTTTCCCGACAAACTTCTGCGCTAACCTCGCTGCAGGCCATACATTTTCAGCTTCCGTGTTTTTTCCATAGTGCATCTCATCTCAATCTCATTTCATTGCATTGCATTGACTCAACAATTTGAAAATTTGAACCCTTCTGCTTCATTTCATGGCTAATGAGTTTGAGAATCTAAATAGGTACATATGTACATAGTTCGAGAAGCATGGTAGTTTTTATATCGTTGTCGCCTACCGTGGATTATGATGATGATGACGATTGTGATATTTTTTGTGTATTTGCGTTGGGGGAGACGGGACAAAAGCTTACCATATCAATACATATCAAGTTTCAAGTTATACGCTTTGTCTACAGTCTACAGTAAAGTCTATGCTTTGCTTAGAATTTTTTTTTTGTCGTGGGCTGGAAAATATTTTTTTGAACTGTTCGGGAATGAGAAGTCACTATAGTTTGTACATTACATATATTTCTCGACTTCATGTTCATGACTCTCACGAGCATCTACGGAAAAAATTATCCTCCTATTCCCTAAATGCATCTAGGTATCTTCTATGATGATCACATCACATCACGTTTGCATTTACATATCTTCCTCGAAAAACAATGCATTCCTCCTCGCATCTTCTCGAACCCGATACGGAGGTGGGGATCGGGAAGAAAATTTTCTTTTTTTCTGAGACAACTGTTCTGAAAATGTTTCTTGTTCATGATCATCATCATCATGACCATACTTATTTTTTCTGATTCCTTCCAATTCGCACAAAGCGTCCCAGATGAGCACATTACGAGGAATGGGGCTCCTTCTTTTCAATTCAAGCCTATGATAAGAAGCCTAATAATATTTTCTCGGTTTTTATGTCTGCGGCGGTGGTGGTGCTGGTGGTGTCTTGTCGCAGAGCATTGCACACATCACCTCTCATTTTCCTGGCCGTGTAACCCGGTTAGATAATCTCGAGCTGTATGATACACTCACATTCTGTAGATTTTGAAAATTTTTTTACAGTTTGAAAAAAAAACTATATATATTATCTTCCTCCATCCCTTATTTTTTCCCGGTGAGCGAAAGCCAAAGCCAAAGCCAACCTCCGAAACTACATAGGAGCTGCGAGATGACATACATTAAAAGTATGTAGAATATGTACATGCATAATATTTTTACATACGTCGCGGGGCGACCTAAAGCTATTTTGCCGATGATGACTGCCTCCTTTATTCCTTCGGTTGGTGGCGAGTACGCTACATAACTTTGTTTTAAATCTTCACCACCAGTTTACTACTTTGTGGAGGATTTTTTTTCCTTTCCATATTTTTTTGGTTGTGGGTAATCACGTAAATTTTTATAGGGCCCTCTCCAACATCCATCTCTCTGTCCATTTGTGTACCCTTTTTTAGGATAATAAGGAAAAAAAATAACGACGAAAAAATATTTACTACTTACTAATTTTAATTTAGCTTTAATACGACAACGCCTTAGCTGAATTAATAGGGGAGAAAGCAAGAGCTTAGGTAAATAAGCATTTTCCGAGGAAATATACATATATTTTTTTCAAGAAATTCCTTTGTTCGGGGGAGGTGATCGAAGTAGTCCCTAGTCCATAATCCATACTCACACTTACATTTCCCGTGATTCGAAATATAGTGCGAATGCGAAGGCATTCTCTATTTGCAGACTATATATAGCGCAAATATAAACAAAGCTTATCTAAAAAAATTAGTCATCCTTACTTATTCGTGTGAAAAGTCACATTCATTTTTCGATCAAGTTTCAGTTTAAAAAGACGCTCTTCCAGGAGCATTATGAGTTTTTTTATTAAATAGAAGAAAACAACACACTTGTAATTTGTAATTGTGCACTTTACCCCATTTCCGATAATTTTTTTTTATATTTCCCGAAAAAATCCTCCCTCGGAAAAAGGATTTCGATATTATTTGTATTTTGTAGTGACGATTTAGAATTTTTATATTATTGTCATTTGTTGTGAAAGGAAGATAAAAGACGCTTATCAGTATTTATATTTTTCTTTCCGTTTCGTCGAGTAAAGCATAGAGAAAGTGATTTTAATTATTAATTTACCTATTTTTTCGAGGCAGACAAAAAAAATAAGTGGTGAAGTTGGTGAATCAGAAGAGAGCGAGTGAGTTTATTTGAATCGTGCATCATAAAAAATGGCTTCCATGAATAAAACGACCACGAAAACCTACACGTACACGTCCGCAGGTGGGAAAGGAAATGCGGATGTGACCATTGAGTACACGCAGGATCTCAGTGCCTTGAACCGCCTGCAGGTAAAATCCCTCATTTTTATCTTCAGCAAAGTTACATAAATTGTTTTTGATTAGTCATAGAAAAATTTAGTCAGGATTCATGCTCCTCCTTTTTTTCATGCATCATAAAGCCGAATTAGATAATATGCATGAAATCATCATTGGCTGCAATTTACTTATTCGCTTGGCCAAAGAAACCGGAAATGATTTTGAAATGACAATATATCTAATCTCCTTTCTCGAGAAAATCTCCGTAATTATTACTACTTGTCATCGGAATAAATCATTTGATGAGGTTAAGCAGGATTATTTTGGTGACTTGCTGCAGCCACAGCACCTGTACGATCACCGGAAAATTCATTCACAATATTAGAATTAGATACATTTCAGCATTAAAATGCATTGCAATTTTAGAAAGCACAGGAAAAGGGAGTGAGAGTGAGATCGTAAATTGTGGATTTTCGATGGAAATGCTACTTCTGCTGTGCTGAAAATTTTTATGGCAGCTGCTGTACTTCTTCTGTAAAGCAGAATTTTTATTTTAGAAAGCTAAAGTTGATGAAATGATCTCTCGCTTTCAAGAGTCTCGACTCCCGACTTCAGAGCCAAAGTTTCAAAACCTCAGTAATTTTTGTATCCGTATCTCCATAGAAAAGATTTAAGCTGTAGTTTGGCGAAGTAAATGGTCTCTAGAGAAGATATTTTTTAAAGAAACAGAAAAGCTTGAAGTTTTGCGATTTCTTAGAGCTATCATAATATCTCCTCGTCTCTTTAAGAATATCTAAGATAGAGGAGATTTTTCTAAAAAAAATATATCCGAACTAAGCGAACGAGATAGATATGACTTGACTTGACTCATCGCCAAAATTAGTTCAAACTCGTTGGCTTTTGAGAATTTTTGCCCGTGCAGAATAAATAGTAGAGGGATGGATGGATGCATGCATTTGTATAGTAGCCGACATACATAGGTACGTACTTTATTTTCTTCGGATAGTTCGGAAAAGATTTTACGTAAGAGATTGAAACCAAAAAAATGCATATGTTTTTGGAGAATCGATTAGCAAAACTGATTTTTATTAAGGAATTCAGAAGGGAAAAATTTTAAAAAAATGCATTGAATATGAACTATAGAACTATAGTAGAACTTTTTAAGAGAGGAAAAATTTAAATTGAAATTTTGAAAATATGTAGAACAATAATCTAGAGCGGCTAGTGTTAGTTCTAGGTCATTCTGGGGAGGCATTGTCAAAGCAAAAATGTTTGTTTTTCGGTAAACACGCGTTGATAAATAATCAAATCTCCGTAAGGGAAAACCTTTAAATATTTTCCATTTTTTTGAAAAATAAATGCAGCTTACAGTTTACATGATTTCTTGAAACGAATAAATGGCAAAGGCGATTTATTTAATGTGAGATTAACTCGCCTTACTTACGTGAATTATTTTTTGATTGACAAAAAATTTTTAATTTTTATTATAATAATTATAATAAAAATATTATCATTATAATAATAATATTTATTATTGTAATTTATCTTGATTATTTCGTTTAGGTAAATTTTTCACGAATTTGCTCAAATGGCTCCAGAATAGGAAAATTCCACATCTACTTCGATGTAGAATTTCCTTTCAGAGTTGAAATTGTCTAATCGCCTTTTTGTTTTTACTTAATTTCAGGACAAAATCAGACTTCTTCAGGAGGATTTGGAATCGGAACGTGAGCTTCGTCAGAGGGTAAGCCATAGCCATACCATAATATTTAATGAATTCTATTTTTTTGTTATCCAAATAAAATTAATAACTTCGCCATCTGCATCTTCTGCATCTGAATCTATGTAAAATTCCCATGCGTCAAACTCAAAAGCCGAGTCATTCAGATTTTAAGTATTTGTCATCGCGGGAGAAAGTGCACACCCACACAGGATGATGATGATCTAAATATTTTTCCTCGGGATATCTAAATGCGCAATATATGTACATAATTTGTATGGCCAAAGCCAAAAGGCAAGTTTGAAAAATAATATAATATTTTTTATCGTCTATTATTCTGCCCACGCACTATAGTGGTTAGTCTGGCCATTTTTTATTCAACTTTTGGACTTTTTGCATTGTGATTTTACACTTTGGTTTATTCAGTATGACTAAAAAGTAGTAAACTTTATTTCTACTTCTACTGCATCATTTAGTGCCATTAAGTCATGATATGCTCGTGATCATTTATCTTTCGTCAGATTTAAGTCAAACATAAAAAATACGACCGACATCTTATGTATTTAAATCGGTTTCTTAACCCCCGCTTCTTAACTCGAGAAAGGGAACTGACCTTTAACTAAGCACAAATATTGGCTAAATGATACTATATAATATATCCTCTTCCGCTTTGAAAATCTTTCTCATTTTATCCGAAGCGAGAAATTACCTTAAAAAAGGTTTAATCCTTAATCCTTCAGACGAATTAGAATTCCAATGGTAACTTTTTTTGAAAACTTTCTCCCTCGATGAAATGCATCATTTTTTTCCTTGTTTTGCTTCGGATATATTTTTTCTTGGTTGACGACAAGCAATTCCCATTTGTGCTTGCATTCCTTCACAAAAACAAACAAAGCAATTTTCTAAGGACGGAATGGGCATGTTTACTTTTTTCGGAGGAGCTCTTCTTTCCATTTTCATTTTCAAAGGCGACAACTTTGCTACAGAACACGGCTTCTTCGATCTTATCTAAAGAAGATGAGAAGCGGGTGCAATATTTTCTTGTAAAAATATTTTCGCATGCATTGCATATGAATGCATACATAATTCCGTAATAGTGACGAGAAATAAGAATAATATGGTGACTCCTCCAACTCGATCATGATATGATGATGATATGCTAATAATCGTCATGATTATCATGATATTGATGATGATACCAGAAACCAGAGCCAAGCCCGAGCCCGACGAGGAAAGTAAACAGGAAAAAATAGATTTTTTTCAGAATTTTCAGGGGGATTTTTTTAAGTCTGAGTGAGTCAATACTCAATACACGCAATTTTAATGCTATACTCCTGCCTCTTAAAAATTGAATCATTCCGTAAGGGTATTTTATATCGCATCTACATAGTTTTTTTGTAAATAAATATCGTAATCGTCTTCATCATCATCATCAACTTTCCAATTCCAATGCACTTTTTCGTTTATGCTAAAAAAACATCTCCGTCTACAGTTTAGCAAAGCTACAATGCACACTACACACTGGATATTTGCCAGGATCCTGATCCTGATGATGAAAAAAGAGAACCTGTCTGCGATGCTGTTGCTATTTTACACTGTTGCATAAATTCATTTTTCGAGCAATAACGTTTGAAGAAAGTACTTTTTTCTGCACGGAGAAAAAAAAGAGATTTGTGGAATGTAGAAGGTTTTATGACGATGACTGATCGCGCTGTTGAGGAGGAGAAGAAGAAGAGGAGACTATTGTTGCACGTCTCCTTGGCTTGGCTTTGGTTTGTGAAGATGAAAATTTAGTGATGAGTCAGCCAGTGTTGAACTTGTCACTGCATAAGAAAGAAAAATAGATACAAAAATGCAAAGGCATCATCATCATCATAGGGCATGTATCAATCAGCCGAGCTTGAATAGGAATAGGAAGTGCAATAAAAGATCATTTATTGCTTTCCAAAAAAAAAAATAGATACAAAAATGCAAAGGCATCATCATCATCATAGGGCATGCATCAATCAGCCGAGCTTGAATAGGAATAGGAAGTGCAATAAAAGATCATTTATTGCTTTCCAAAAAAAAACTTATTGAGTTCTTTTTATCTCTCTTGATCAGCAATCAGCATCAGGAATCAGCAACAATAATTTTTTTTGAACGTTGAATGACGCCATGAACGAATTGGCCATTGCATTGCAGTAATGCGGAAGGGGTACATTTCACTGAAGTGGCATTGAAAAACGGACAAGGTTGTCTGCTGCTCCTCAGTATTTTTTAAAAAATGCTTTCTTGGCAGGAGGCAAGGTGAAAAGAAGACAATGAGGTGGGCTTGAGAAAAATGCATGTATGTTAACTTGTGAATTACGTAATTCAAGAGAAGAGAAAAAAATGTCCAGGAGTTGGAACTTGGAAACTGAAAGATCGATTGGATGGGATTGGGTCGGGATGCCATGCCAAATTTCAAGAAGAGGAATTATGAAAGATATTTATTTCTAATTTGCATTGGGAGATTGTATTTGTATGCATTCCAATTTTACTACTGAATACTGATCCTGATCGAATTGGAGTTATGTGGGCGTTGGGTTGAGTTTAGTAGAATTCGGTGCGTGGGGTGGGTGCTAATAAGCTAGTGCTGATGGTGATACAAACAAACAAAAAAGTTTTCCTGGTTTTTCTGGAAAGAAAATCATTCTAGACTTTTTAATACGGTAATGTATGTTTCGATTGATGATTTATTAAAAGAATTTTTGAAAAAGACAGCTGCATCTTGTCGTGTCATCAGGATGCTAACCCTAATGCTAACTAAAAGCCGGCTCCTCGAAATTCTGCACTTTTACCAACAACGTATGCTATGTAGTGTGTATAGTAATAGGAGTGAAATGATACTACATATGCAAGTTTGCATCAGAGATGGATAAAACCTAGGGTTTTAACAACTAGTGGGTGGGAAAAAACGATTTTATCCATTTTTATCCACACCCAGTGGGCAAAAACGGGCTATATTTTATCATTGCAAGTNTGGATAAAACCTAGGGTTTTAACAACTAGTGGGTGGGAAAAAACGATTTTATCCATTTTTATCCACACCCAGTGGGCAAAAACGGGCTATATTTTATCATTGCAAGTAAATGATATAGCCGTTGGTTTAAACCCAGGGCAAAAACAAATCTTGAAAATTTTAAAACCAGTTTTAATACGAATTAAAACGGGTGGTCAAAAACAACATATTTTACCCACGGCCATCTCTGAGTTTGCGTGCGAAAAGGGAAAAAGTCACCTTTCCTGAAAAAAGAAATTACATAGGTATATTATTATGAGTCGTGCGCTTGCCTTCCGTTTCGGTTGGTGGTAAAGTGCCAGGAAAAGTATTCGCAGCAATGCAACAAGCCTATGTCTTATGATGTGAAATTATGATATGATGAGATATATGACGAAAACCAAAGCTAAATGTACATATCGAATTAGGAAGAGTTCAATGTAAAAAAACTGAAGAAAAAATTAAACAGCTATCATTTTCTCCTAATTTGCATCACGTTACGTTTATCAAGCAAAAAAGCTATTATTGCCAAATGGGCTAAAAATGCGAACAATTTAATGCAATTTCAATCTACTTATAATGGGTGTTTACATAAAGCGTCATGTGATTAGGAAGGTTTCATACCGTGAATTAATTAAGCTTTATTTTTCGCTTCGATTAAGCTGTTCACTATCAGTGAGCCATCATTTACCAAAGAACGAGCAATGATTAAAATTATATTACATGAAAAAAATGTATTGTTTTTATGAATATTTTGACGGTTAAGGCGCATCTCCAAAGGGTTCAAAATATCTTTGTACATATACCTAATCAAATATGCAAAAACGAAAACATCTTAACAATGCTAACAATGCTAACAACAAGAAAATTTCTTAGTCCAGTCTATTGCTACTTGCTAACTGTTTATACTCATGCTATCAACCAGCAATTGCAATTGGTTCGCGAAATTGATCTACTTTCACGTATTTTTCAGATTGAACGTGAACGTGCGGATTTGAGCGTGCAAGTCATTCAACTTCAGGAGCGACTTGAAGAGGCTGAATGTGGTGTAGAGGGAACAGGTGAGAAATCTTCAATACAATTATATTTTTAATCAAGGGCGTAACATCCAATTTTTTTCAGGGTGGATAGTCCTGTGTAGGCAGCTCATTTGCATATTTCCCCCTAATGCTATTAGCATTGGGGTAGCAAATTTTTTTATATACAGTATGCCCACCCTGCCCACATGGATGCTACGCCTATGTTTTCAGTTACAAAACAATTTTAAATATCTAGACCATGAACTAAATATATTTAAGCTTGGAACAATTACAGATTATTTACAAACATTAACCAAACCATTACCATTTACGCATTGATTTGATTACAGAGAAAAGAATGAGCTTTGTCCCCAAAAACAATAATTCATTTTGTTGCATTATTTTTCTTCCTCAGTCAATTGGCGAAAGCGAGACAAAAGTATTTACGCTCAAAGAATTTTTCCCTCCTCTAAAGAATTACTTAATCTCACGCTTTTATATTTCCTTCACTCTACCGTAAAAGAATCCACTAATTACTTAGCTCTTTTGTCTTCATTTCCCTTGATACTTCAGCTAAAAACTACTAATTACTCCTTAACTAATCGTACCGTACTGATTCATTTCCTGACATTAAAAATGATTTATACACGGCAAGTGTTCCTTTCAAGATAAAACGGCTCAGTTCAGGGGAACGACTTCCCAAAAATATTTTTGAGGTGACGATGATCCATTTAAAAAAGAAATACATTTCTCGAACACTCCATTTAAAAATATATTTTCACATGCATAATATATCCATATCCGTTCTGGAGTAAAAAAAATTTATTATGGGATATGATGAGGGTAAGATGAGAACTCCAGTGGAAATTTTATCCCATCCCGAGGATATATATGCATTTATTTGTATGAGGGCGGAACAAGTGGAAAAAAATGCATACCTAATAATAAAGCTTACTTATTTGTACTTGCTCAGCTAATGTATTTAGGAAATAGGACATTACGTGAGAAAAAATATTGTGTGGGCGAGGAGAGGAAAAATGTCTGCGATATCTTTTCTGTGATGTAATGCAAAAGAGCATCATCATCGAGGAGACGAAGAAAGAAAGTGATGATGTTTTAAGTTTTAAAAACGTATTAGGAAAAGTTAAAGTTAAATTCAAGGAGTAAAAAAGCATCTTACGATACGATACAGGTTTTTTTTCTCGGAGAGAAGGAGAAGGAGAAGAAGTGATATTTTGGAATGTTCCCAAAACACCGACCACACACTCATACATACACACAGACAGACGCATATAAAATTTGTGCTAAAGGTTGGTTGGAGATGGAAATAAATGGAGTGAAAAAGCTTGGAAATGGAGTCAGAGTCAGGAATGAGATGAGACTTTTATTTTTAGACGCTGAGCCAAAAAAGATATTTTTTTCAGATAGGCAATAGGCAAGTAGGATAGGATAGGATAGGATTTCTTCATTGGAAAAAAAAAATTCTCCATTGGAGGAAGAGAGGAAAGAGGTGAAATGTAAGAGGATCAGATAAGATGAGACATGAGATAATATTTTTTCCTCTGTGGAGAGAAGTATGTAGTATGTATGGTGGTAAACGTTGGATTGGAAGAAGTTATTTTCATGTTATGCTCATTTGCTAAACATAAATTATGCAAAGAAGAAGGGGAAAATATGCCTATGCCTACCTGTTTTTAGGAGGAAGATGATAGACTAAAGCTATTTATAAGTTTATTAATTTTTCTTTCTCGGCGAGGGATGGCCTACAGAAATTGAAATAATCGGGAATAAAAATTATGTAATGTACGCTTGAATTAAAATATGTTACGGATGCTAATGAACCAAGTTGAGAAATGATTAAGGGGATAAACACCTGTCGTTTTAATTATTTTCTGATAATATACATAATGCTTGGACTAATTGAATGAAATGAAGAAGTAGTTGAAATGGAATTAAATTTAAAGGGTGATAAAATTGTAATTGATTTGCAGAACCGAGAAGGAAAAGACGAAATTCCAGCAGGAGGTGTTCGAGCTGATGTCCCAAATCGAAGCGATCAACAAGGAGAAAGTAAGCTGATGAATGTAGTTATTTTTAAAGTGCGTGGTCAATTATTAGTGATTTCAATATTTCAATGATTAGCTTTTCGTTCTTGACCTGACGATTATAAAAGATGTGTTAGGGCGAATGAAGTTAATAAGGCAGTATGAGACCAACTTCCGGATTTAATTAATTTCTTTAAAGAGGAAAATGATCTCATTTTTTGACATAATATAATTTTTTTGGAATAGCTCATCAGCGTGAAGCAAGTTGAGAAGTTGGAAATCCACGTCTCAGAACTGAGCGTCAAGATTGAGGAACTGAACAGGACCATTATTGACATTACCTCCGTGAAGCAACGCCTGTCCACCGTGAG
>JAHZNI010000897.1:0-21557 GCA_027744415.1 Seira ritae
GACTGATCATCGGCAAATATAAGATACAATCTTCAAACATTTCTTCTTTTGCTTATCCTATCCTCCTTGATTATTATCGTTAGATCATCTTGTCCTAAGTTTTCATTGTGACAACGTCGACAAGGTCCATGAAATAAAATCGTGCATTTCGTCCAAACATTCACCGCTGAGAGTAACTGATATGTTGACATAAATCACTAATCTGAAGCTGTATGCATCTCCTCCTCATGTCTATGTCTCGTCATCTTCTCTTCCATCTCTATGGAGCTCATTTTAATTAGAGGTGTTCCCTCAATATCGAAATGAGGACAGGAGAGACTCTTCGACTCTACCACTATTTTAGCTGTCCATCAGCAAGATTAGTTTCGATGCATCGTAATCCATTTGATTTCTTGCATAGTCAAATGCTCAATCGAAACCATGATGTCCATGTTCTCATCTCCTCGATTGGGAATGCGCATTGTCACGAGCATTCTTCTAGGCCCTAAAATAATTCTCCACTCTCTAGCTTAAGTTGATGGGAACGAATGAAGAAAATGTTCATGCCACACACACACTCTTAACAACTTTTCCTCGCGTCGAGGTGGCAGTGGTTATGGTGATGTTGATACTATAATTAATTTACATATTGGATTGCAATACGTGCGCTGCTGATCAAGAATCCTTTTTTCATTGCATTTCAATCAACTTTTCTAATTCGTGATTCACCTGCATTGCACTCCCCACGACAATGAACAAGTGGATACTTTTTTTTCTAAAAATAAAATGAACAATCAAAAAAGATTTGCGAGCCTGATGACGGTTATGCAATTTATCGCGCCATTATTGAAGTACGCATTTTAATAGCGAAGGGCCGATTATATTATAATTAATTCACACATAATTACATGTGGAAATTCATGTATGTAAAGTCATTCATGTACATAGCTTACGTGATATATCTAATTAATTCTTTTATCACTTGTATACGATACATTATTTTCCCCTAGAAATGGGACTTCAAACGAAACCTTTTGATAAGGCTTGGACTTATAATCAGGGGTGCAGGAGCGTAACTAACGCTATGCATAAATGTATGTCGACGAGGATAAGCATGGAAGAGCATGGCAGAGCAGGATAAGCATGAAAATCATATGATAATCAAATTTTCATGAGAAAGTAAGCATGAAATGAATGTAGCTCTAGTTGACAATTTCATTTTTAATGAGGGTCTTATGTATACTCATTCCTTTTTATACATGCATACATTACTCTGAGGAGGAAGTTTGATACAATCAAGAGGTGAATTAACGAAGGAGTTTCCTGTTCTCCCTTGCCCTATGCGACAATGTCTCCCACATGAGGCACGTTGATGGCTCTCAAATGCACATTAACTACACGACTGAGACGGCTAAGGCAATCAAAAATATCCGATTCTGCGTAAATATATTTGTTCCACGCCAACAAAGGTCGCTGTCAAATCGGTCGGCTGGAGAGCATCAAGGCTGATTTTCAGCTCATGGCTTAATTTCAAGGAAATGAAGAGTTGCGAAATTGGATCCTGTATTATCTGCTCAATACTTGTAGTTTGGAGAGGATGCGTACAAATGATGATGCGACATCATGAAGTAATTATCAGTTAATTCCCATTTATGCAGAATGTCTACTAGCTCTAGAACACGTCACCCACGCAAAAAGTCGGTTACTGGGCTTTTCAGATAAGAAACATAGAATATGACGTGGGCTCATATGGAAAGCTTTAAAAGTCACTACAATTACAGTGATCGAAGCGGGAATTGCACAGTTAGGTAGGTACAATCTCGAGTTACTTCGTATCATATCATATCACATCATATCGCTAGATCTATTTTTTATTCGATTCCCATGTCAAGTGATAGAAGGAGCCTCAGAGAACTCATCATCATCGTCGATGCCATTATTGAGATGTGTAATATTGGACGAAACATTACAGATTGCAGACATAACCTTATCTTACCTCACACTACAGTGTCTACTTACCTACCTACTTGTCTAGGCAATTCTATCTTTTGAAAGCTCTGCGCACTTACAAGCTTGAATGCATATATTTCTTTCCGTGTATTTCATTCGCAATATGAAAAAAAAAACAATTCCTGTAAAGCAAAACCACAATGCATCTATTTATGGAAATTGAGACGCAAAATAATCTCTTTGTCTCATACGTAATTTTGATTATTTACTTTAATGCATAATTGCTAATGATTCCTATTCATTAATTTCAATTACATTCAGAAGTTATGCATCATTTTCAACGATGTACCTGGCATCAACTCAACTCAACTCAAACTTTTTGAAAAGCGTGGTTAGCACAAAAGTACTTTTTTTACGTCATCTCATTTCATTTATGTGTCTCTCTGTACAGCATCTTACTTTTTTTTTCTTTGATGGATGAAGTGGAAGGACAAGTCCATGCATGGCAAATTGGTAAATGTGATATAATGTGCATCGTATTGCAAACCTAAGAATAAAAAAATAACTATTATTTTAAATGTACAATAGGTATGAAAGATGTGCGGTCCTCTGGTTTCAGGCCAGATATCTGGCGACTAAAAACAATCTATGAAATGAACATAATACCTAGATATTTCTCTAGGCATACCTTATTTGTACATGCCTATAAATATCCATTTCAATATCATTCATTCCTCACACGATTCTTATGATATAACCATAATGATTGCGATGTGATGCGATGATGATGATGTTTCCAATTTTTAATTTTGCAGAAAAAGAAGACTACCTGATAAAAAGAAAAAAATTGCACGCGCTGTTGTATGAGCTACGAAGAGGCAGTGTTACACCATCAAATGCAGCAGCAGGAGCTAATATCCTAGGAACAATTTTTTTCTAATCCTTTCTGGCTCGTTATCTATGAAAAATGGAGGACGAATAATATTGAGTTGAAAGATGCCCGCAAATCACCATTTTGGAACAGGAGATAATCTCTTCTCCTCCAAAATAATGTACATGCAACGCAACAAGTAGAATTTTTTTGTTTTATTCAAGATACGATGCATGCAGCGTACAGCAGTACGTACAGACAGACAACAGAAAAATTGCTGTGTTCTATTAGTTGCACTACCTGGAGGTAGAAAAAATGCAGGCTCTAAGGTTGTTTTGTTCCAGTTAATTCTACCCTCACATATTATTTTGAGCCAGTATGTTATTATGGAGATAAAGCCTGTCAGTCTGGCATCTCAGAATTACGTAATCACAATAAAAAATTTGTCATCACATCACGGTGGATTCTTTTGTTGAAGGTTTTGCAAAACCATGTTGGTTCTACAAAAAAATCATTTTGGAGCACAGCACGAGCTTCTTCATGCAGGAGGAAGTTCCACCAATTCAACTTCCAAGTTAAATTAAACACTGGTTTACGATTTTCTTATTAGTTTCAAAAGGTTCATGCATATTATGAGCTACAAACTGAGTCATTCAATCAAGTCAAAATAAATGTAAACCAGCCTTGTTTGTATTCATTTATAATTTTTCTAATGGTATGGTGCTGGGAACACAAATTGTCGTTTTATGTTCAATATATGCAATGTAATACTGAAGCTTCCAATTCCAATACGCTACAGACTCATGTCATGTCCACTCTCATCCATTGCTTTCGGCATTGCCTTTCTTATTGTCTTGGTCAAAGTCATCATCACATCATCATCATCATCATCATCATACAATGACTATTGCGAATATGAAGTTCGTTAATTTGCTGTACTTTGAACTCGAATCGTCCATGTCGGAAAGAGGAACATTAACTATAGCCTACATCACAGTTGCTAAATAACACATGTCCGATTTCAATGCTGCAACTTTAAAGGTTGAATACTAGATACTACGGCCATCACTTCATATCATAATATCTTTTTCTATTGACTCGACTCGAGCCAGTGGTAAAATGAAGTCGGCAACCTCAGGAATCAAAAGCAGAAACGGGAATGGTTTTGAAGTTGGGCTAGTGTACTCAGTGTCATTCATTTAAAATTTTCCGAGAAAGTGTACAAGGGGCTAGGAGCGCAGTTCATTTGCTTGCAGTGACATCGCAAATTTTGCATGCATTTTGACAGCTAATAAAGCCATGAACATGACCGTCATTATGATTGTCGTAGGCGTAATTTTGCAGCAGTAAAAATGCTCTCCCTTCTTCTGTTGCAATCAAAACAATGATAACAAATTTTATCAATTAGCTAAGCATTAGCCTTTTACCCTTCAACTTTGTCCATTGAAATTGAAACGTCTTCATTTTGTATCTAGCTACTCTCTTTCTCTGGATAGATCATAGGTATATGTATATGAATCATACATTATTATTATGCATTCATGCACATCGCAAGCTGACGCATTTTTAAACTATGTAAATGTCCAAATTCTGGCATTCATTTTACTTTCTTGTAATTTAAAAAATGCATATCTTTGTAGATTTCACGGTTTCCTTAGTGGCAAAAGGAAACAAGGGAGTTATACGGATGAGCAATAAAGTTTAATCTGGGTGCACAAGACATACCAGGGCCAGGTGGCTATTGGCTTTACTAAAGTTAATGGCTTGCTAAACCTGAAACTTGCTCATTGTATGAAAGTCTATCGATCACTCATCATATCATCGGCTAAACAAGGCAGCATGTGCTTGTGCACAAGAATACATTATATCGGTTTTATCATCAATAATAACAACACCCTACCAATCAATTAAGTGCACATGCAAATATTTGATGATGTAAGATATCGACCAAAGAATGGATTGGAACAAGTGTGGTGGGGTCTGGATCATATCAGTTTGCAATGACTGTTGTTTGTTGAAAATCTGAAAAATATCATTTCCGTGTTCCCAGACTCAATTCCATTTCAACTAGCATAATATGTAAATTTAGCCGGCTCTAAAACGTGCTGCCATTATATGTACTTTAAATATGAAATACTAAAAGCAAATTTATGCACGCGAGCACTCTCTCAACTAAACAAACTTCTTGAAAAAATGCTACAATAAATTGTTAATTTCAATGTCACATTTTAAAAAGCAAATATGGTACCACTTGAAATCACAAATTATGTTTCATTTATGGCTTTTATTTATTATAAAAATTTTCAATATTTCAAAGCCATCATCTTTATGGAGAATAATAAAAACAACTCCTCTGAATCCCCTGAGACTCCCGTTTTTCTTTTGTTCAATCATGAATTCAGTAGTCACTGGATACATCTGCAGAATCTTCTAAAAAAATTCATATCCACAGAATAATAACGTGCTCATCATAGTATCATCAATATGTTAATCCATCATGATCATGATCGCCTCAAAACTTTGCAAAGTTAAGGCAAAGATCTCCAAAAGCATTGCTTTATCATCCAACCGCATTTAAGCCGTAATAACCAGTATTGCACCTTAAGACTTTTTCGCAGTGCTGTGCTAAAAAAAATCGCAAACAGCGCATTTTTAAGCAGTGCTTTCCTGCAATCACTTACGTACATTTGAACATTGTTAAAGCATAAAAATGTTCTTAATAATGTGTGCTCGCTCACACTACAACAAGGAGGAAAAAATGCAACAATGACTACGGATTACAGATTTGCAATGGCAGCTTGCACTGCAATTTGCAAGCAAACCATCCAATATAATATACTGCAAAGTACTACAGCATAAATAATCTATTTCGTGTTGCAATATTGCAAAGCCTACACACGCACATATTATATATATTATGTACTTTGTTTCTGTTAGAGAATATCGAACAGTGTTCACTGAAAAATAGCGAGTGAGTAGTACTATGGGAAACAGTTTCTTGTAGCTCGTTTCGCACACTACAACGCTATTTTTACTGACTGTCCACACACACTCAGTCTCAATTCGCCTGTCATCATCGCCACACTAGCAAAAATAACATAACGACGACTGAGCAACAAAGAATGCACTACTGAAAACGAAAAAATACATATTTCGAAAAAAATATACAATGTAAATGCATGTAGAGATACATGCATCACGTAACAGGAAAGAATATAACACAACAGAAGAGAATAAAATTTTTCACCGTTTGGTGAGTGATCAGTGAATACAAAGAAGGAGACGTGTGAGGAGTTCGTTAAAAAATGTTAGCGGCGCTAGCTAAAATGCAATGGTTTCTTTTGAAAAAATAAAATTTTAAAATTACGTTGCAATTGTTGTTGTTATTATTACTACTTTGCTGCAACACAGCTTTACAGGACTTAGTATTATTGTTGTTGTTTCTTTTTTTCAACAAAATGAATTTTTTACGATCGCCAAAAGTTGTTTTGATTTTGCATTCGCGTATGGAACAGTAAAGTGTAGAATCTCCTCAACGAGAATTCTGTTAGGTGCGTCTGTTTGACGAAACTGAGAAAATAACATGTTTGGAGGAGATGGAGGAGAGATGGAAAGAAAATGCTAAATTAATCGAAGGCAGTGCAGCAGTGTCAGAGGGAGTTGAACTACGATGGGAGTTGTGATATGTACTTAGATTTAGTAGCAGATTATTGTAGAAATATTGGCTAAACACTCAGCAAAAAAATAAACTTGTGACAATATGAAGCAATGGGAGAAGGAACTTTATTAATTTTTTTGATGGGCCAAGTCAAAAAATATTTTTTATTAGGGATTATTACCACGAGCTGCATGCTGTTGTTGAGAGTTGAGTGAGTCGAAATAATTTATTTATTTGACCGACCGACCGGCAAACAAGTGGCAATGAACGTGAGAGACTCTATTCTGGTGCATTTTTGTATTCCTCACTTGGAGGACACACGCCATAACTAAAGTTTCATTGTGAAAGAATAGAAAAGAATGGAGATTTCAGGCTACATTCTCTGGGACGATTGATTGAGGAAAACTGTCCTATCTCTGCAGAGCAAAATAAAAAACATTGATGACGAAGAAAGCAATTTGTACGTAATTGCAAATGACCATTTAAATAAGACAATGCGTTTTCCTCCCTTAAAATGTCATTTTTGTGGAGGTGTCATCCCTAGAAATCGGAAAGGATTTGTTGAATCTCCAAAATAGATTTTTATGGGGACGGGGAGAGATATTTGCGAAGCACTAGGAGCTGAGAAATATTATCCGGAACATGAGTGAATCAATAAGAACGAATTACTTTAATGTGCAGTAAAAAAATATATCACCATCTCAGCGTCCGAAAAAAAGAAGTTTAGGTATGGTGACAGTGACAGCTTCACTGCACTCTTTCTCTACCACATTTCAGTAACGGTGTATACTATGGATAGTGGATGTTTAGTTTAGTGGTGTACATAGCTATAGAGAGACGTTTCAAACAATGGGAAAACTTCATTGGGATGATGTGTTGCCGATGATCATGAGAAACCACTCAAAATGCAAAAATCGAACCGTGCGTACCGTCGTCGTGAAGTGCATTGAATTGAGTGAGTAGCAAAATAAAGTGAGCTATAAAAAGCTGAAATGGGGAACCAGTGAAATTTTTTTTGAGTGATCTGATTTACAGCCCGGTTTTAAGTTTATTATCGCAAAATACAAACGTGTGAAAAGAAGACGCGGGGAAATCGACCAAAAACACGGGCGATTGTAGTGAGAGAGAAAGATTATGATTGCCGGCCAAGGAAGAGAGGAACATAAAAATAATTTCTGTGAGTTTCTTCTTTGTTTCTTTATTGCTAATTTGGTATCATAATTTTTAATTGTAGATTTTAAAGAAATTTTTTAGCAAGAAGGTATGAATGGAGGGCTACTTTTTACTAACCCAAAAATGTATAGAATATATGAAGTTTGTTTGAATCCACCCGGTATATAAATTAGACTGACATCGTGGTCATGTACTGACCAATCGTCAAACATTGTCGTGGGTCCATGCAGTGCATACTGATTTCTTATCGACGGATAAAGAAAAAAATTGAAATCATTCGATCTCTGTGGGGAACTAAGAAAAAGTAAATCTGCTACTGCAGAGGTATACCATTTTTGTGTGTGTAAAAAGTGCAAGTATTTTTATCCTTATAATATTTTTATTGATGTAAGCAAAGTTTGTCTATTTTTTGCTGGCAACTCGCCTTCTTCAAACGTTTTCCTCGGATTTGAGAGGTTGCCCAGTTCCTAAGAAATAGAAAGACAGTTTCAGTTGTTGCTCCTTTGAGTTGCTTCACATCTCCACATGTACAAAATAGAAACAGTATATCTCATCTCATATTAGCGTAGTGTTCTCCGTGATAGAGTTATCGTCATCCTCACTTTTTCATGTTTATAAGCAAGTATGATTTAGTCGAAGTATATAAGCTATAAGAGTGTGCCAGGCTAAACTTGTTTTTCTCGCGGAATAAAGATTGCAGAATTAGAAGACAAAGAGGATGATTTTGTGTGGTATGGATAGTATAGTATGGAATGGCTTGCAAAAATGCTGGTATACAGGAGAAAAAAATAAGTTTTGATATAGTGATATACTCTCTATTACTCGTTCCGTGTCACTCACCTTTCCTCTTGGAGTCGGAGTGTTTAGCTTAGCAAGGTTACTAATAATACGCATCACACATCACAGATGTAAGTATATTTTGGAAATTTTTCTATCAACTTCAGTTCAGATCAAAGAACATAGAACCGGGATATACAAAACAGCAAAGAATTGTGGAGACTCATACATATTCATATTTTCATAGCTTTAAATTCATTTTGCAAAAAAAATAAATCTCAAGAGGAACATCCTCCAAAAGTACATACCATACTCCCGAGTTCTTCTTTTTGCAAAAAAAAATCAACTTACTATCTATCTGCAAAAATGAGAGTGAAGCATTGATAGGGCATGTTTTTAAAACGATGGATGGATGCATGATGTTGCTGATGCTGATGATAATGATGACGGCACTCGAGTTAAATTGTGAAGAAGAGTCCAAGCTTCCAATAATACGCCAACTTATTTTTTTTACTAGTGTTTAGTGTTTACACGTAAACATTCCGACAAATGCATGAGGACATGTATGCATACACTTAGGCATTTTTTCCACTACTGCGCATAATATTTTTTAAGGGAAAAATAGCAATAAAAAAGAAGTGAGTATGTATATATATATAATATATGAGAATGAGGCATTATGCATTTTTCCACTTTTCATTGAGATTGTAGAAAGATTGATTACCTGATGTGATGTAAAACCTGCCCGATCATAGTTTTTATCAAGTTTAATTATAGTTAACCGAACATTCGCTATGCTAATTCTTAGCTAATGCAGCTCACTCTCATGAGACCGAAATAACCCTTCTTTTTCTATCACATTTTCGTAAATCCACATAAAGAAAAAGAATGCTCTTAGGTTTCATTATTATTCAGTAAACGAAAAAGTCCACTGAACTAAATTAAATACCTTTGGTAGTCGGATACTTTTTGAAGATGATGATGATGGAATAGCAGACATGGTGTATTCCTTTTACTGCCAGTAATATGCTGGTTAGATAAGAGTACTGGCATTTTATCTTGTCATAGTCCATGCAATGAACATGGAATACTGTTCATACATACAAATACATACATACATAAATGCATACAAACCCCAAAATCATTTTCTTCATAAATGTGTCCCACCCATTCGTCACTAATTTCTGGTTCGTCTTTGACGACATAGACACTAGTCGTGAGTAAGGAAATTTGCATGAGAGATATAATGAAAACAAAAATTAATATTATTTGATTCTCACAATGTCAGAATACTTAAACTAAACTAAACGAAAAATTAAAGCATACTTTCCAGTAAGTGTATGCCTGAAATAACCGGGTTAAGGTCATCTGGCTTTGTTGAGAGTATAATGTTTGTATAATGAGGTTGTTGTAGAGTATAATGTTTCTTTGCAAAATCCGGTAAGAAGACTAGACTTACATACGTACTATTTACATTTACTATTTACTATTTACTTACATTTTACTTCCATTATTTCAATTCCACATAAATCTGTCCTCGCAAAATTTATTTGTACTTTACTTATTTCAATGCAAATATATGATACAATAATCTAAAATCCTGAAACAATTACATATATAGAAGGACAATGTATATTTCTACAACCTTAATTGATTTAATATTAAACAAACACAGTAAACAAGCAAAACATACACAGTAAACGTCGTAAAGTATCCGTCGCAAAGATATAGAATGAGCCTTTCAACGACCTTGTTTGTTCTCAGAAACTCTTGGGCAATATCCTGCCTGATTTTCATTAGTCCTTCATGATCAAGATAATTATTATTTAAAAACTTTTCGCCACTAAGAAAGTTGGTAATGTATCGAATAACGAGTACTCCATAATTAAACTCATCTGTTTTGCAGCTCTCTTGTCATAGACAAATTTTCAACGTTTCTTCTTCTCTGTCTTATTTTCAATCAATAGCTTGGCGTCAATAAGTTCGGTAATTACATTTGCGTGAGCTATCCTCTTATGACAAGTAAAGTACGAGGCACTTGGATCGTAAATTAAACAAACCCGCCTGCTGTGCTGTGCTCTAAGGATTATTCTCTCTTGAAAATATGCACAAGATAATTTTCATGTGTGACATGTGAAGGCGAAACTCTTTTTGCGAAACTCTTGTTCATTCGTTTTGTTCTCATTCAAAGTTGATATTATTACGCAAGAAACTATATTAAAATTTTTCAAAAATGGAATCGCCGTTGATTGAACTCACGCGAAGTTTGTACCATTTTGATTATTTCCGGAGGAACTTCAGGAAACTTGCCTGGCGTCAGTGTGAAACCAGCAATGTCACTGGAGCCGATTGCCTGGTGTGCTGTTTTAAGGGAAAAAAACTTATTTTTGTTGCGTTATTAAGGTTAATTTGGCATAAAACAGGCATGTAAATTGAGTCTACTCATAAAATAATTTAGCGAGCCTTAAAGCATAATACAATAATTATGATAATGTTCTCTTTTCTGCCTTAAATGGTCCTGTCAGCCACAAATTGCATAGCTCATCTTCACAAAAATCTAATCTACGCCCCTTTCTTACGTAATTTTTTTTGCAGAATTCAGGGTGGAAAGAAAGTAGATCTGAATGAATAAAAAAATTGTTTACATACCATAATGGTTCTGCAGAAAATATATTTGAAAAATGCCCTTTGCGGTTAATATGATCAGGAGACCATGAAATATGGTAGAAATATGAAATATGAGAGAAAAAATTTGGTATTGAACAATAAAAGAAGAGCATGTGTGCAATGAAGAACCACACGAAGGAATCTAGATAGAAATTCCATTGTTTTCCTCATTAGTAACAATAAAGATCAGAAGGGAGTTTTAAAGACTTTATAATTTGTCATGAAAGAGAGAGAGACGAGCCAGATTGATGATGTGCTCTTGATGAGTAGGTACGATGACAGAATGATTTTTTGTTCCTGGTTTTAGCTTGTTGAAAATATAAAAACGCACTTTTAACTGGTCAGACTGGTTTTTTCGATGATGATGATGAGGAGGATGCAAAACAAGAGCATCGTTTCAGAGGAATTTTCATTCATTTCACATTCACGGTTGCATTGATTCAAATCGTGTTGAGGACGGAGATTCGCGTGATCGTCCTACGTCAGCGAACTAAAATTGATGAGAAATTTGTCGAAATGAAATAAAAGAAACTATGAAATAAAATAAATGTTAGGGCTGGGACGGGACATTTTTATAAAGGAAAAGCGAAAGGCTTGACTAATTCGAATGGTTGATTGTAGTATGAGTCGCACATAATAGATTCTAATCTGCGCTTGTCACTGAATTGAATAAAATAGGACATTAATCGTGATGCGTGAAATATTCAGAAATGATATTTTTTCTCGATATCATGAAAAAGTTATTATTTTACATTTGAAACAGAATCTGTTCCACGAGTTGAGCTTGCTGATGAAGGAAACCGTACAAGATCCACCCCACATCCGGCAACCGATCGAGTCTTCAATCGAGAACGCTCGTGTTGGAAAATTCAAGAGTATCTGGAGTGTGCCAGGAAGTATTCCGGCACATATTCAATTCGTAAGGGAACAATATATCTGACTTTTAGCTCAACCGTAAATTATCATGAAGCTTTTTTGTTTGACAAAGAGAATAAGAAACAAACCTTTTTTTTTCATATAGGAAGCCCTACTCCGTCAACTAAAAGACTCCAGTGTGCTACCTGGTGGAGTTGAGCAATGCGTGGTTGATGGGATAAACAGTGGTAGTGGTGCAAGCCCAAACCATGAAATCAAGCTGCATGGCACTACTACTCTTATCGCTCCCTACCTTATTCAAAATTTGCAAGTACAATATTCCATTTCACACATCAATTTTCATTTTTTCATGTCTTCTCATAAAAAAGGAAACTGGTCGCGAACCGTCTGCTAATGCTTCACAGAATTCGGCAAATGGAGCGAATGCGACAAGTACAGAAGTGACACAGACACGCAGACAATTTGGCATATAGAACATATCGGGGCATGTTGATACGGTTCGCGTAAACTCATGTATATACTTTTATTCTTTATGGTCAACGTTTGCCTTGATTTTATAGGTCGCGGTATTTCTCGTGCTCCGCGGTGTACTTTAGGCGCAGATGCAGAAGTTCAGACAGACGAATGTCAGATAGATGTAGGAAGCCGGCTGACACCCCATGGGACTCGGACAGAAGCCGCGAACGCTGAGAGGCACGATAGAAGTGGGTCCATTAAAGAAGTGCAGGGTTCATCTTTGGCAAATAAGGTCAAGCCCAAGGCCGGATTGAAAGGACACGTTCGAGCTCGGCAGTTTTTGGAACCACTTAAATAGGAGCAGCCAAAATCAGTAGTTCGTTCTCTGGTGAACAACGGAAAACAACCTCCTCCTCGAATTCGCTGACGAAAATTGTTTTGAGTGACCAAGACGCTAGCTCTGGCTCTGACTGGGTAGATCCTCGAGGGCCACTACCTAAAGCCACGTCTTTCGTTGGGCCCTTGCAAAATACTGGTGTGTTTTCCTCGGTTAGTGGGAGTTTTGTCGTTCCAGAGGGATTACGATTGAAAAAGCCGTTCAATGGATGTCCATATTTGGATCCATTTGATCCTGATTCCGAGAAGAAACGGAGAAAACGCGACAGGTTCTTTTCCGTTCATGTGATTGATCACGTGGAGGCTGCAAGATCCTTGGTCGTTTTTGATGAAGGTACTGTGTTGACTTCCAAAGAAGCGTTGCATACAGTTCTTCGCAATGATGTGATTCAATTATGGAACGATCAACTGTTGGCAAACCCGCTCACGTCCACTTCATCATACCATCAGAAAAAGAATAAATATGGTCATATTCGCTTCCAGAGAGGAAGTGTTCCGAAAAATTACTGACAACTGGAATATTGTAGTTAATGTACAATGGGCAAAAACATTTATTTTTTCGTTATCTTTAAAATTGTCTGAATTTGGGCGTTTCAAAATATACCTTTTATATCTAATTTGTTCAAGACTACCATGTACGGTGCCAACTCTGGGTTGGTATTCGTTGGTCCTTTTGAGGTCGTGTCATTTATTTGGATTGATTTGGATAGTCAGACAGTGACAGATGAGGGGTTTGAAGGTTCCAGTTCCTTGTAGGGCCTTGAGTATCTGATGAACTACGGAAGGTTAATAAAACTGACTGTAGACCCGAGCTTAGTTTCCGAATGCAATACAAGGTTCCTTTTGGCGCTCCTGATGCCAGTCTTTTACGGGGATCCATAATGTATTCTAGAGTATCCATTGATGTTGTCAACAAGTGCTACTTTTGCTATCGTACAACCGCGTACTCGCAGAGTTTTGTTAACTTGACGGTAGACGCCATTCGCTACGTCCCGTGTCACCTTGAAAGTTATACGAGACTTCCTCCCTCTCAACCATATCGCATGAAAGAGCTAAGAGACACTTCAGTAATTTTTGTTGAATATTTTAATTTTCGTTAAAATGTACAAATGGATTGATTGATTGATTGATTTTATGGCGCTAGTCGACATGATGTAATCTTGAGCAGCAAAGAAGCGCTGGATTTTACCAGAAATAGATTGGCTTTTCTAGGTGCTCGCAGAGTTCTCATTCAGTAGTGGTTTGACCTAAATCCTACTCGAAAGGGGGACATTAAATTTGGCCAAAATCCAAGAAGGGAATCAAAAGTAGCCGTCAAGCCATTACTGACACTTCCAAGAACAAATGTGTCAAGAAAGGATCGATGAAAAGGTCTCCAAAACTGTGTCGCCAGTTGTTTACTAGCAGGCCAGAGTTGGATTTAGAAATAAACAGTGATACCCTGAAAAAAACAAAGCCGCCTTATATTTGGACTTGCCTGCGCGATTAAGAAAGTCGGTTCTGGAAGAGCAGGAGAAAGCAAAGGCTAAAACTATCAAATCAATCACCAAATCGGCTCTCAACGCGGTTACGAAATCCTGAATGACCTGCGGCGACCCAAGGCACTTTCGGAGGAATTGAGAATGCGACATAAGAAGGAGTTCTCTGCAAACGCGTCCAATAAATGCCCGAATACTGTAAGTAAAAGCTCAGTGAGTGCACCCTTCGAAGCGATGAAAAATTGGATGACGATGACTTTTTCGGCGGATTGTTCGTCGCGCAGGTTGCCGAGCAGTCTGTTGTTGCGGATAATTGGGACCGGTCTGGTTCAGCGAAGAATGATCAGGTTGTGGAACATACCGATGCCGAGGTTGGTGAAGACATAGATGAACAGTTTGTTAATGTGAGCCAAGGCAAACAGGATGGTGAGACGGATGATGAAGATCTGTCTTTACTGTTTGGTTATTAGACGACAAAGTAATACCTACATAGCATGGCTGATGTCACTACAAAGAATAAACAATCAATAATGAGATTATTGAGACTATAAAATAGACTCTTAAAAGAACGAACGGGAAAGAATAAATGAGATAATATACTTTTAAAACCCATTCAACAAAGTGTGTTAATTGACTTATTGAAAATTTAAGTCACGTTTAGAAGTTTTCACTTTTGATATTGAATAAGAATTTTTTGACTCGCTGCCACTTCCACAATTCCCTGCATTGTAAAAAATAAAGTGTGCATATCGGAAAGCCCTTAGCTAAAATGTGGAAGCAGGCGGCCGAATGAATTTGTTGACTCGCCGCCACCTCCATAATATTCTCCATAAAGTAAAAATAAAATATCGGTAGGGATCGAGTTGACAAATAGTTTATGCTAAGATATGAAATTTTTGAGTCGCCGGCACCACTACAATTTCCTCCATCCTATAAGTTCTTTATGCGTGTTAATAGGGCTTGAGCCAAAGTATATTTTCATGCCATAATCTAAATTTTTTGAGCCGCGATCCATCCAGAATATTGTCCATCGTAACATTTTTGATGTGTATCGATAGGGCTTGAGCCAAAATATATATGCATGCACTAACATGAATATTTGACTAGCCGTTCATCCGCAATTTCCTACATTCTCGAAATTTGTTATGCATATCGATGGGGCTTGTCCTCAAGAACAGATCTTTATAGTAGTTTGTTTTTTTTTGACTCGCCGCCTCCATTCAAATTCCCTCCGTTAAAAAAGTCAATTGCAAATTTTCAATATTTATTTTGAAGTTGAATATTTTTCAAAACATGGGGATGAATTTGATATACTGCTTAATGGGATGGGGACATTGCTTCTATTTCTAATTAGTAGTTCAAAATGAAGTACTTTCTGTCAATGTGAAAATCCTTGTCATCCTTTTCAATCTAGTTGTGCGTAAGTTTGAAGCTTTATGCTTTCTGCTTCCCAATAAAGTGGTATTGCATGGGCCGCGGAGATGTCTCTAGTTGAAGATTGATGAAAAGGTGCTCTTTTTTTCCATTATTGGCTTATCGCAATGCTCATAACAATTTGACATTTTCAAACCAATAATAATACTTTAATGCTACAGTACAATGTTAAATTCATCTATACATTTTATGGCGCATGGAGCTTTCAAATTTTTCGTACGCCATGCAAACTTCAACAAAACAGACACGTGGTGCAAAAACGTTCATCGCATAAGAAACAGGTAAAGCAATGCTTTTTTTATTTAATTGAATGCAAATAATAATAAGCCAGTATGAAACAAGCATCCAATCGACTTCCTTAAAAAAAAATACACATATAACGACTTTACGAAACGAATAATTGGTACTTAAATGTTAAATAAATGTTAAGTAAACTGAAATAATTTTTTTTCACAATGTATTAATCAATACATTTTGTCAGTTATTTGGAAAACCCGAAAGAACCATGCAAACTCTTGGCAGCATGGCGACATAAGTAGGCTCAATCGCGTCCGCTCCGTCGCACAGCCGTGTAAATCTTTTGGCATTTTGGTGCATCGTTTTGCGTGTTTGGCGTCCTCTAATGTCTCCACCTCTCCGTCCTCTAACGTTCTCTAATGAATCTGTATTGTTAATATCCTGAGATTTTGGTTGAATCTCATTTTGGGATTTTATTGATCATAAAGCGACATTGACGTGAAGGTTTTTGAAGAACGTATGACATTAAAAAATACATTACCTTCGTCCTCATTCAATGCTTTCTGAATCGTCGTAACGAGCTGACAGGCTTCTTCTCAGTCAATGCTCATCTGATGTTCGTCCGTCACGTTGCAGTAAGAACGGAAGTGTGTCCCAAAGGATGGAAACTTGCTGGCCTTTAATATTGCGATTACAGCATTATGCATTGAAGCATCCACCTCGTCCCATTTCATGTCATACCCCAGTCAATTATATTTTTAGCCAGCTTGACACAAATTTAAATATAAGAAATATAAAACTCCAATTGTGTACCCTATAATTAGACACACTATAACACATTTTGTGATAAAAAATATAAACAGTTTGCAATAGACAAATATGTATTATGCCAATATCAATTAATGCCAATTACATGCACAGGACTACTTAGTCGAGCCAGATTGTTGTTAAGCGTGTTCATTTTATAATTTTGAAGATAATTAAAATGTATATTTTGACTGCGGCTTAAATTTTATAACGACATGCACTTTACACTTGATTGAGACTATTAATCCATTTTTTGATACTCAATGCATTCAATGCACGACGGGAAATGTCAAATAGGCAGAATTATTCTATAAAATCGTTGTGATTGAACAACAAAAGTGAAACCTAAAGACGAGGATATTGCTTAATATGCAATAGTATGTAATATGTAATAATTTTCTGTTCCCCCAGAAAGAAAAATGGCAGAGAGGCAGAGTGAATGAGCAGACGATATACAACACAAAAACATTGGACCAAGGCATATGAACTATGCTTTCCTCGTCATGATGCATGAAAATGATGCAATTCGTTCGCTTATGTAGACGACAATGACACGGCTTTTGGGTCGGGTTAAACCGTTTTGCTTTTTCTCATGTTTTCTGAATTGGTGTTGCTTCTATATTGATAAGAAAATCCTGCAACGGGTGATGTAGGTGTTGATGAGGCAGCTTTCGAGTCGACTCGAAAAAAGTCTCAAGGAAATGAAAGTCTTCGTCTGTAGAGCATTTGATTTTTGAAATCTTGTCTGCTTCATAACTGTCACAATAATCAGCAGATCTAGATTCGGAGGTTATGAAGCGTCCAAGCGAGGAGACTCTTGGAAACCTTTTACCTCTTCAAAAGTACCTTTTTAAAACCATATAGCGCTCGAAGAGTAAAAAAGATTGCAAATACTGAGACCAAGAATGCAAAGGAAAAGTTTCTTGCTTGTTATTATTGTTAGGAAAGTTTTCAACTACCTTTCCATTCCGCTGATTGCGTGCATCCCTGGTAAACTGTTTGCTTGAATGGTCACGCCCTTAAAATATTGCAAAAAATCAAACTTTTTTAACAGATTTCGATGTGGCAAAACTTTATGACATTCTCCTTCTCTTGGATGCCCATGTTCAACCATGAAATAAATCCTTCCCTTCCTGGAATCGAAAAAGTCTACATCATTTGATCTGTTTGGCTGATCCACAGAATTAACATACGGGCGAATAAAGGATGCACTGAAACTCGTCATCATCTTCATTGGAATCAAGATCCTTAAAATAGATTGTTCGGGGTTCTTTTATATATAAGGTCCCAGCTCTGGTGGTGAAAACTTTTTCGTTTGCCTCCTTACCACATCGGATCCATATGGCTCTACAACGTTAAAAATAACATGTTTCCACATACCCTTGCTCTAAATTTACTGCTAATCCGCTACTCATTACTAATATTACTGCATAAAGCCAAATATAATTTGCTCACGTTTCGATTCCACCAAAATTGCACTGCACAGAAGCATTATCTTCTTGAATTGTCACCACTTCCGTTTTAGGTTTTCGAGGGCAGATCTTATTTATTGAAAAGGGTCGTTTGAAATAAAAATTACTAGTACTGGTGGACATGCTGGTCGGGGCCTGGTGAAATCATTTATATATATATATATTATTAGCACATATTTTAAAGCACATGCACTAAATTGATATTATGAGTAGCACAAGGTTATAGCATGAAAAGCAAAATATGATAGAGAATAGAAATTATATAACGTTGATATTTTTTCCCCAGTTCCCCCACAGCTACACAATAATATGCACAATAATAATATGCTACGTATTTTTTTGCATAGTAGTACCATATCATATGCACATTTTCATATCATATACAGCTTTGTGTGCTGTGCCATATCATGTACATGTGCAGCTAGTGTTAAGCTATACATGTATTGTTGCCGATCAGGTTGTATTCCTGATTGCTATACTGGCTGACGCAACTTCGTGTTAAACATTAATTTGCATAATAACAATAATCAACATTGTGCAAAATCTGTCAAATTATTAGAATTTTTCTGCAATTTGTATCTGTGATTGGCAACAAAATATCCGAATCATCATGTCATGTCTTCCAAAATTTGACACAGAAGCTGTTATGGACGGGGAAAAGTTTTGCGTACTTATTTGGAAAGGGTAATTATTTCAGTTTTTAAAATAAGCTGCAGTGAAAGTAAAGTAAAAGTCTGGTGATAGATGTAAAAGTTTGAACCTTTTGAACAAAATGGGCTCCGAATTTTATCAACCAGTTGATAATTCTAATTGCCATGTGTTTGGCATAGCGGAAGAGCCATTCACACTCTCATGCAATTTGTGGAAACTGAAATAAGGAACAATTCATTGCAAAACTATTTCGGCATTCCACCGTGTAATCTTCAACATGGACTGAATGAGACGTCAATTTGTTTGCTTATGGTAATTGGTGAGCCTCTTTCGAATGATTGCTTGGTTGATCAAATTGTTTTACTTCCAGATTTGCAAACAGCGAGCCCTAGTTTCCAAAACACGTAAATTTATGCATGCGTATAACGACATAAAACATTTATCCGAACCTTGCATTATTATGACAATTGTTCCTTTTTTGCAGAACTGTTTGGTATCGAGATGAAGGAAATGCTCTAAAGTGGATGGATTCCAAGCTTGGAAACTTCAAATTTGAGAACAGACATACTGTGAGAGACGAAAGCAAGTAAAAAAAGGATTTCAAAGGCCGTGTAAAGTTTTCGACTAAATGCGAAATGAACTCCTTTCTTTTACGAGCCCATGCTACAACCAAAGCCAAAAGCAACAAAGACTCCCAAACGTTCAAGACTCCTATTCTTAAAATGAAGGTTGTGTTGGATGGAAATCCAAATCCACTACATGTTTTGGCAATTACAAGTTGAGTTGGTTTATTTTATTCCATAAAATATCCGACATTGAATAAACAACCAAAAATTAAAAATTAACTTGTTCTGCAATTTGTAGTTCAATTTGGGTAAGGTCGGCGTATTCATCATTTAACAAAGTCGAAATTTACGAGTTAGCTCAAGCAAAAAGAGTTGAGTTTATACTGGTACAAAGAGGAAACGAAGCACTCGTCAATTCTAGTACTAACTTTGCAAACGAACGTGAATTTTCAGTACTAGTTAGATCAGTGCAAGTTAACGTATTTAAAAGTGAGTTCAGATTTCAGCCTATTCCAAACGATTTTTCGTAATTCCTTAATTAAAAATAATAATGAGATAAAATAAAAATATTACGCTAGAACGCTCTTTACACGCACTAGCTAAAACTTTGCCAACTTTATTGTAAAAAAATAAGAAAATAAATTTATGTCTCTTGAAAAATTAAATTGCTTCTCTGGGTCGAAAATGTTAAAAAAAGTTGAATGAAAGCAATGAAGGGGATGTTAAGACATCTTTTGGCCTGCAATTCACAATTCGTCGCACCCAAATTGATCTTAGTTTCCTGTTGGGGCTGACTAATGTAACCGTTACGCTTGTAAAGCTCTAAAATGATAAAATGTTTTTGTATTAATAAACTAAATGAAGATTCAATATTTCTGAATATTTCTGAAAACTAAATTTCTGAATATGGAATATTTTGCCAATACGTAAAAAAGTTTACTTCTTACCATCACATAATGCCTGGTTGTTTATGATTGATGTGGTGACAACAAAAGTTTTTACGCTGGATGGCAATTTATTATGGTTGTCCTTTCTAAAAATCAAAGCGAGTGATTTTCCAGACTTGGCCCCGGCAGTAAGAACAATGCTCCGTGATAATAACAATAATTTCATATGAGAACATAAATTGCAAAACATGTCATGAAAGAATTGAAAGACATGTCAAGAAATTGATTGAAAAAATTGCGGTATCTAAGACCTGGCAAAGAACCTTCTAGTGCTGACATCCAAGTTGAGACGTAAGGGAGAAAACTGTGACAAATAGAGTATTTTTAAGGAGATGCAGATGTATGTAGTTGGTGATTTTTACCTGGGTTGACTCAGTTTGCGGGACCATCTTTCAGAAGTCCTGAGGTTTCTAGAGAGTTTTTGTTCAAAATGATTGTGATGGAAATGTGATCCAGCATTTGAACTGGGTCTGGGTCAGTGTTTCGTATAGGCTCAACTACGCACGTAGGTACATAATTTATTGTGCGTACATAATTACTTACAGCCTTCTGCAAAATACATAAAAAATACAAAGAAAGGCAATTCCATATCCCCTTTCAAAAATAGAAAGGCAATTTCATATCATTTAATATTTGTCCTTAATTAGGACGAAAAGTATTTCATTTACATTCTACCAACAAAAGATGGTGGATGTATAGATGTATAATAACCAAGCAATGATTCAGCAGCACATTGAAATGTATCATAGGCTATAGGATGTTTGCGTTATTATCTCAAAAGCCTAAGTTTTCTCAAAATACGCAATTTGTTATTTGCGAGAATTACTGTATCATACCTTGTTCAATTACTGTGCGAATACGTTTTATTTTCCTTTTTCAAAAAGTTTCAAAGCGTTGACAATATTTTTTCTTCGCCCTATTTATTACCTCTTTTTAGCTTCAATTTCAATCAATATTAGAGGCCATATGAGGAATTACCTAATAGATTTACTTATACATATTTAAATACTTTGAGTGACTGGGAATCAATAAACTTGATGCCATTGCTATGAATGAAATAGTTCTTAGCAGCGCTTAAAAATCAGGAACGCCTAAAACATAATTTCTCCTCTACCCAGGACGCCGTGTAAGGACTTGTAAGAATTGGTTCACCATGGTTTCG
>JAHZNI010000898.1:0-12463 GCA_027744415.1 Seira ritae
CATCGTGATTAGTAAGAATGAAGAGGACATGACATGAAGTCATATTTATATCGGTGGTCGGTCAAGCCTCTGCCAAACAATTCGAAATTTATGTATCGTCAACAAAACGATTTTACCCAGCCTTTATGTGGGCACCACACACAGCATGCAGACTCCGACTCCACGCCAAGCAATCAATGCCAGGCAGGCCAGGCCAAGTCGTCTTCACAAAAATATCCAACAAATTGGGAGTCTTTTTTAATCGAAAATATAGACTCATCAAGATTCTCATCACATAATTTTCTTCATCACACCGCACTTGCACAGCTTCATGTTTTAAAGTACTTAAGTAAGTTTTGTAAGAAACAGATAGAGCCAAGCATAGACAACCATTTAGACTTTCTTTTCCATGAAGTTTCAACTAAACAAGAGAGGGAATTTCTGCCGACGACATTATTACTGCTATTTCAAGTAAGCCAACCGCTGTGTGTTGTGTGGCGGTGATGAAAACGGTAGGATAACAATAAACACAAGCAGGTACACAGGTAAGTAATATGTATCTGAAATATGCGACATCCTCCAAAAAACTCAAATTTCTTCTTTCACCATATGCATTCCTCGGGTTAAACTTTAGCATTTTATTTTGCAATAATTATATTTTTTTTCAGTGGACCCCTTTCGCATGCAAATTTCGCATTTTTTGTGCATTGTGTCATGAATCATGCAACACCCTGCCAAGTACATATAAATCCTCGAGTAGATTTCTTCACTCACCATGCTTAGCCGTCATCGTCAGCAGCAAAAATTTTTTGGTATTGATTATTTTTCAAAAGATGATTTATTATAAATACTTCACTCAATTTCTTTTTCGACTCGCATATAGCAGTTAAAGTAGTAAATAAAAAGGATATGAACAAGCGTTCATATATTATAATAAAACAATGTTGTTTTCGGTGTCGTAATCATAATCATCATGTAAACGGCTTTCTTAAAGCTGTGCTTCTCACCGCGATTGCCGTAGATTGGTTTTGAATGTCAGTGGTGAATGAAAGAGGCAGGTAACGCAAAAAATGCGATGTTAATATTGATGATGGATATTGGCAATATTCAATCAATATACTATACATACGCTATTTTAAAGAAATTATGCTACTGCCAGCAAGCAATCCAAGTATAATGGCCATTCTATGTAATCCCTTCTTATCTCAGTGGACAACAATACATGCCTTAATTCTTTTTCAAAAAAGAGCTTTTTGTGATTGTGATTGCCTCCAAGAAAATAAAGTGGTAACTGCAAAGAAAGGAAGAAAAAACGTCACTGTTGATGTTGTTGTTGTTATTGTGGCACCGCATGCATAAAGTACATTTAACTCGCAGGCCAGGCACAATTTCAAATTTATTCTTTGGCATTACCACATTCCTCCTTTTATTTATTGACATGTGGAGAGTTTTATTATTATCTGTAAGCCAAAGCCAACTCATATCACACAAAAAAGAGGATAAGCTGCAAAAAAGAAGCCGCAAGGAGTGTTAAAAAATAAGTTATAGTTTATGCCTTCTCTTACTAAAGAGAAGAGAGACAAAACGTATAAAAATATTTTAATTTGACGACTCATTCATGACTTCCCTGTATAGATCTCACTTAAGAAGTTATTGACACGCACTCATTCGAAATGGCACAGAAAAATTAAATTGTGACACACCATACCCACTTTTACGCACATGCATGCATCCTACAATGAATACATGCATACCTAGGTAGACAGATAGATTATATTACGCTTTAAAAGATCAAAACTAAAGACTTTGTTCAATTTAAGCCTAAGTGGATGGTCATGCCTCCTTCTTATGTATTTACCTTTTTTTCTCCACCACACACATGCAAAAAAAATTCTCTCTCCCACTTTTTACTCGTGGTCTGTCTGTGCGTAGAGCAATTTTTCAGGAGAGATGAACTCAGTTCAAAAGAATGAGTGAGTGAATGAATATTTATGGACTTCTTTTCAGCGCATTTTACTACTTTCTTTATGGTTAATTTAAGTATGATCATGAGTGTCGTCATGATAACTCAGTTCAAAAGAATGAGTGAGTGAATGAATATTTATGGACTTCTTTTCAGCGCATTTTACTACTTTCTTTATGGTTAATTTAAGTATGATCATGAGTATCGTCATGATCATCCCCGCAAGATCAAGTCACATCTAAATAAACTGAACTAGTAAAGAAATAGGTACTCATCATCCCATTGATGCCTCCTTCTTATTCAAGAGGAAGGGCGAGGTAGAAAGGTTGGAGTGGCGATGCGAATGTGTGATCATCGCAGTCTTCATTTACGGACTCTCATTTTTTTGCAGTCTCTGACAAAGGAAAATTGAACGAGCGAGCCAGAGAGAGATCGTTTGGATTCTGAAAGAAAATCTCACTAAAATTGCCGTGAGCATGCAGACGCAGAGGAAAACATTCATGCTCGCTCGTGAAATGACACAAAAATTAGCGAAGGAAAAGTAAGTCAGTAGTAAATAGCCAGTCATTCACGACAGTAAAGAAGAGAGCTTTTGCTCACACGACAAAAAAAAGATGACGACGCTGCTGTACCAGCGCTGTGGAAAAGGAAGAAAAAAGCGCTATCAACATCAACGACCGCACTGCACTACAAAAAACTTTTTTTCATGCAGCGTCATTCAAAGAAAATCTTAATGATATGATTTCCCCGCAGCCACAAATGAACACGACTTAAGAGTCAAATCAGTGAAAAAAGAGAAATGGATAAGAAAGGACTTACTATCTCCCACAAGCTGATATGCATTATTGTATTTGCCCGTGCAACTATGCAATGTAGTGGAGTAAGTAGTAGTAAATAGTACAAAGCAAATAGGAAAATTGTTTGAATTTTTTTGAATGCATATTATGATCATGCTGAATTCAACCAAAATGGCAAATAATCATAATTGTAATGTGCCCTGCAAAAAAAAGAGAAATCTCAGAGGGAAGCAACGAACACCCAATGGAACCATTTTCTCTGTCCGTTTTCCCTTCTGGCTTCTGAAAAGCCGCCACATCGCCTCGCTTTTTGCATCATCGTGTCACTTTGATTTGAATGTCAAAAGAGAACAAAAGAGACACGTTATTTTTTCCCTCCCTCCCAAAAGGTAATTTCTTGCTATTTTGTGAATTCATGGTGAAACAAGACGTGAGTGCTTCATGTTCATGGTGCTATGACATTGGTGCCGCTGGCACCTCTACAAAAGTTTAAAGTCAAATCATGCTCATTTTGGTTTGTCTAGAAGGTCCCAACCAAAAAAATCGTATTCCTCTTTCTATCTTCTCGGTTTTTTGTTTGATTGGCCTAATGCGGTGAAATCCTCGCTGAGATAATGAAACTACTGTGAAGAGAATGAAAGATACAAAGGAATGAGATGAAGATGCAGAAAATGCGAATGCAAAATTCGATGAAGACAACTCTCGAGCATATAAAAGGCAACTTCCAAATAAGTCGACAAGACGAAATCGTACTGGTACGGGTACTCCTCTCGTCCTCTCTCAAGGAAGAAAAAAGTTGAGCGTGAGAATTCCGTGCACTGACTGACTGACTGACTAACATGACAGTTGTAAAAAAAAGTTGTAAACTGTGGTGTTCCTGCCCGCCCGAAAAATACACCTTCTTCAAATTCATTCACAACTTTGAAACCTGATCATTTAAGATTTAATAGTCTGGTCCAACAATGAAATCCCACTTTGCAAATACTCAGAACTGAAATAATCCGACCAAGCAAGGCCTACTATCACATCTTTCAGTTTCTATGAATCTTCATTTTTAAGCCATTATTACTGTGCATTTACGATTCAGACGAAACAAGCTACATAGGCTAAGTTTATAGGTAAAATTCTATACATGACATCAAAAAATGTTTTTTTTTGCAAATTTTATGTATGTCCGCCTTCTAAGAGGACGTTGAGTAGGTAAATCAGTAGGGCATTTTTTTCATTTTCCTGTTCTCAATACCTGCCAATCCCAATTAAAGAATTATTTAGAGTCGAATCAGTAAGTACTCGAATCATTATTTCGTCATCCTCATTCTTATAAAAAAGTGGCCCAGCAAAAGATCCCAGTAAATTCCCTGTCGACTGCATCCTTTATAAAAATTTGAATAGTGAAAGACGCTGATCACTGAAACTGCTAAATGCAAAACAAGAATAGAATAGGTATAGGATAACAGGATTACTACGAAAAGCCAAAACAAAAAACAAGCAAAAATTTTTAGAATTTAAAAAATCTTACGCATTTGATTTTTTCTTATCCGCAACATAGTTAATAATAGTAATAGTATAGAAAATCTAGTATGTATTATTTTCATTTTTTCATTTACAAACTACTAACTAGACTTTAATTCATAACGAAAACATGAAATCATTACGGGAGCAGCAGTAAAAGCTTAAATGATAAATGATGAGGAGGATTTCGCTTCACCATGCATCGTCCGTTTTGTTAGTTCGATTGCCAATTTGCAAAAGTGGCAGGAGTTGACTCGTAACGTAACAATATATTTTCCTCTGCTGGCTTGCATGTTAAATATGAATAATCATCAAAAGGAATGATGAATTCTCATTCTCAGAATAGACATACATAATATTTTTTATGATTTTTGAAGAAAAAAATCTTGATGAGAATGATGATACTGTGCCGTAAATATGAGTAATTACAATACATTTATATTTTTTTCTTATCTCAGCATTACACCGGACGGGCTGCATCAGGTAGGGCTGGCTCCTTCTTTAGCAAAACCAACAAAAACAAGAGCACTCAATCTTATACAGTGATTACTAAAATATTCTTTTATGCAAATCACACACTCTCAAATACCTCATTCCGGATTTTGCAGAGGGAAAAAATCAGAAGAGAGAACTATTTTTTCTCTAAATACATCGGCTGTAATCATTAGTCATAAAAGCGAGTTTTCTCTGACTTGAAATTGCGAGGCACTGAAACCTGAGTGAGTATTTAGCAGGAACAAAATTGTTCGCTTCATTTGTCTTCATGAATTTTCACTCTTTCTTCGTCGTTAGTGGAGGCAGGGACGACGAGACAGTAGTCTTAAGTAGTAGGGTACATACATTGCAGTATTAATGCGGTTAAGTCAAGCATATATAATTTTTTAGCAATTCTATCTACCTGTTTGAAAATCTTTGTATCATGTTTTTTCAGCGTAATTCATTGAACAATAAATCCACCATATAACCGGTATTAATGGTAGTTGTTTGGGATGTAGTAAAACGTGGTTTTATTTACTAAATTTTTATAATGGCCCTTTACAACATTTTCAGCTTTGATGAGGGGATGATCATCATGCATGCATGCCCTCATCTCCTACTCATACTCATGCAATGCCAAGTCAAGCCAATCCAAATAATATTTTTGCTGTCACTGTCATAAAATTCAAATCAGTCATTCATTCATTCAATGAGCGCAAATTGCTTCGTAAGTATTATTTTTTTCTTCGTTAATTCCATTCAATTCTGATGAACCAGGGTGAAGGCTTAGATTTTATTATTGCAGGCTATATACTACTTACTATGCAAACATTTTTGAAAAGTAAATTAGCGCAGCTCAAAAGCTCTTCATTTTTATCAAAAAAAAAAAATCATTGGTCGGAGAGATAATACATTTGGGGACGCCGATGGTCGACAGCGATAATAAAATGACGGCCATGTTTGACATCAAAAATGCCAGTTTCAATTACTCAGATTGAAGGGAAAACGGATGTGATACCTACATAATATTAAGCGTGTGTGGATGAATACCTACGTGGATAATTCGAGTTCAAATATTTTTTGCAAAGCCATCAAGCGTGGACTTGGATATTTTTTGAATTTAATGAGTGTAGTAAATGATGACAATGCATGATGTACATACATACCTTAAAAACAATTTTATGGTTGCAGTATTTAGCTCATCATCGACCATAAAGAATATTTTGTGATACAGTGACCAACACCAGAAAAACGTGTGGCCATCTAGTGAAAATATATTAACGCAGTAAACACGTTAGACAAGTAATAATCCCGTAAAATATTGCAATTAAATGAGAATTATTTTTCACGAAAAGAGGGTTCTCCATTGAAAAGAATGCGCTCAAACTTTGATGAATCTCCCACCTCACAAAATAATTTGGCTTTATTTAGCAAAACGTGTGAAGAATTTTCATGATCGCTGTAAAATGAACGTGTAAAAGTCATGCAAAGTAGCGAATTTTTTAATAGCAATAAAAATTGCGGTTTTTAAAAAACTATATCCTCATCTGTCGGACCAACCATTGATGTAGCATCTTCACAAGAGAGAAAAATGCTCACTCCTGCGTCGGCAATAAGGAAGAAAAAATTATTCATAATTTTTTCATGGGTTTTTGAAAACGTGGTTAATGTTAATATTTTTATTTTTCTAAAAATTTAAATGAAGAAACCTCCCCCATTTCATTACATTTTTGTGGAATCTGTACTATGTACGTAGGTAAGAAATTGTAAATTCGTTTGGCGAAAATTGAAATAAAAGTGGGAAACGCTGTAATTCACGATGATAAAGCTCTTCTTAGTGACCACAAAGAGATACATGCATTAACGCATGTTTTTGCATGTTGTATTAGTTTATAACGAAAAAAAGTGATGATGATGACCCATTTGACCACTCACCAATAAAATTTTTATTGCTTATTTTTTTCGTCTTTTTACCTTCTTCCCTCATTTGTATTTAAGCATGATTCAAGATGGTGTTGTTGTTACATTACAAAAAAAATCTTGCAATCTTTTTTCTCTTCTTGCATCAATCAAAGCAAGCCATCATGTTGCATTGCATTGCATGGCACACACACAACACAACACGTATTTATTACAGCGCTACTGCGGTTTAAACTATTTTTTTTGGCACAACCGTAAACTTTAATCAACAAAGATGATGGAGCTTGATACAAAGATTTGCAATTGTGTATGTGTGTGTGAGTGGAGGTTTTATAGTAGTACGACGGTAGCGGCATATGATAACATTGAGATTGAATTGTATTAGGATCGGGAGTGATAACAAAAGTGTTGTAGATTTTTCAAAAACGACTGGCCTTTTTATCTATGACTTTTCCGTAGGCATCTATAATTTTTTATTATTCTGCCATAAAAAATTACAAAACTCACACTAGTCACTTGGCTTTGGATGCAAGAAGAATGGAATAAATGGATGATGATGATAATAGTGGAGCCAAAATAACTCGAGAGTAATCATCAAAATGTTAATTTGAGCCAAATAATAATACCCAATCCTTTCTAACTGATAGTACTAGTGACTGACATAGCTTAACCACGAAAGGGATTGAATTTTCAAGGAATAATATGAAGAGAAGAGGGGGTTGACGAAATAGTTAAATCCTGTTTCATTCGCACAAACATTATTCATTTTCCTTGTTCTTCATAGTTCAATGTGATTGCATTTATCCTAGCCCGTATAAAGTACAAAATAGCATCATCATCAAAATAATGATAACATTGGAAGAGCCCAAATATTACAAAAAACCTAGGCCAGGTTAAGGTTTGATTACTGATTTAATGTCGAAAACAACGTTTTACCTTTTGTTCCATCAAGTAATTTGCGAGCATCTCATCATCCTTGTTTCTGATCCCATGAATCATATTTTTGATGTAAAAATATATATACTTGTAAAAAAAATGTCCTAGTCCAAGTACGATTGGACCCAACTTATCAGTGTAAGTACATATGTAGTATCTACGACAAGCGCAATTATTTTTGTGCGGACACTGCAATCTTCAGTGAGGACGAAGTTTAAATTTATGATGGCAATGCAATGGCGGTAAAAAGAGATATTGCTGTAATTTTAAAATGTAATTTAATTAAATTGTACCATTACCTCGACAGAAGAACTATAGACCCACCGTTGCAGATTAGAGGATTTTACATACTCGCAAGCAGCTTAAAAACTTGCAAAAGAATTGTGATTCTTCATTCATTCGCATTTACGCTTAAAACCCTGTTTTCGCTAATATAATCAAAAAGGAACAAAAAAGATGCCACAATTTATCACGTTCCCCTTGTCTGACTTAATTTTTTTGGTAGATAATATGCATCTCTAAATTTTTAGTGCGCTTAAATGAAATACCTATCACATCAAGCCAAGTTGGTAGTTTTTTATTACAAGATGGATAGATGGATGCTCTCATTTTTTCTATTCATGTCGGCTTTTTTTATGGCGCAGTGTGGTAGCGCCGCCACTTGCAAGGGGAGAGGTAAATTTTAATCTACATTTATTATTTTTTACTATCACAAATTCTTTTGTTTTACAGTGTGTCCTGTTCATTCGTTGCATACAAAAGTTGCGCTAATCTGGCTTGACAAGCGGGTGCACTTTACACAGGTAAACGCATGCAATGCATGATGCATATTAACCAAGTCAAGTTTTAAAAAAGTTAATAACCTAAAATATTCCGAGTCCTAAGCCATATTTATTAAGTATTGGTGCCTTACGTACCTACAAAAGAAGAATCTAAAGATTATTAAAAAACTTAAACAAAGTTTTTATTCATTAAGTACCAGCAACCAGCAACTGAGATAATAAAGTGGCTGTTTTTGGCCATCTTCATTATCTCTTTTGTCTTCTAATTTGCATACTCTTCTTGAGTGAGCTGATGAGCTATGGCTGTGCTGTGGCATGGAAGTAAATAGCAAAACCTCTTGACACGGTTTAAATGAGTTGTCAAAATGCATCTCATGTACAATGCCATGCCAAAAAATTGTCCCCTGTCAAGCCAATATCTTTTCTATATCAACTCCTCTAAATCATCTCTATGTGCATCTTATCTCTTGATGAAGACAGAAGGCGACTTTGGGACTCTCGGAATTGTGCACGTGGTCGGCTAGTACTGTAAACAAGACGATTATCTCCTCCTAAAAATCCAATTTCTAGTTTGATCCAGGTCTGTTATCTATTCAGGTGAGTGGTTTTCCTCTGTCAGGCTCCACTTCTCAATTTTTTTGAAATGACAACTTTTTTATTGCCAAAATGTTATTGCATTGCATTTTTTTCTATTAAAAATGTGGATTAGGTTACCTAATTTGAGAGTGTATTGTATTGTATTGAGCTTTCGAAAGGAAACTACTAGCTACTCTTCCTTAAAACTCGATTTTTCTCTATGTGCCCATGCACAAAAAATGTATTCTTTCACGAGATGATTATGCGTGATAAGAGCCTATGCAATTCATATCGATATTATTGAGGCGTTCCGCATAACACAATAATGCATAAAAATGGAGAGTTGACAAAATGCTCATGTTATTTTTTGTGTGTGGTTGTGCCGCATGATGCGTGTGTCATATATTTTTCAAATCTTTTTATGAGCCGAATCTAGCAAAACTGTCTGATTTCACGTTTTTACAACTTCCTTCACTCTTGCGCGTGTGTTTGTAGTACCACAAAGATTCTATGCAGAACAGAGAAAAAAGAACATCATCTCTTGCTAATATTTATTCAGCACACTTGCTTCATATTTTTTTACCTCTGGCTTTTGCTGCAGTCTCATATTACCGTAACGTACATACCATTTTGGAATCTCATTAGTATAGTCGCTTGCGTATTAACATGCGTATTTGGCAAGCTTTAATAGTAATTGACAGCAAAAATGGCACCGCGCAAGAGAGCAAAAAACTGATAATGAGACAGTCAAATAATGCATGGAGATTCTTGAGGATGATGATGACTGAGAGATCGGATTATGTAATGAAATAGGAAGATAATTAAGCAAAGAGTTTGTGCTTTATTGGGGCGTGCTTCAGGAAAAGAATGAGGGTAATAATAATGAAACGACGTTCCACGAGGGATCATAAAAAATAATTGCATCTTTTCTGTAAACTTTTATTTATAAACAATAACAATTACTAGACTCCTGTACATTTTTAACATTCATACTATGTATATGTACTTCAGCCATCAATATGCACTAGCTTAAAAACAAAGTTGAAATAAATTATTATCGTCAAAAATCTAATCCTATGTCTATAAAGTAAAAGAAAAGCGCTTTAAAAAAGCGTGATGTCATGAAAGATAGCTTAAAACTCGAGAGATTACTATGTATTCACATTGCTTCTCTATGTCAAATCAGAAATCAAAAGTGAGGACAACTTACACTGGTTTACCTGTGTCCAAAAATTGATAAAAATATTCTGCACTAAAACAGGGAATGATATTATGAGGGGGAAAGGCTGAAGAAAATATTTTTATTCTAACAAATCAGCGTCCTCTGAAGGGAATAATTATCAACTATACTGAAAACTGAAAAGCAGCTTTGGTTTTAAAAGAGAAAGAGCCCCCGTTAAAAAAACTCGCAACGACTTCTAGATAATATATTTTCTACTCAAAATAAATTCGATCTTGTATTTTGTACATCTACAAATCTATCCATAATCTTATTCCAAAAGTACCTTCAGCTATGTAATTGCCACCCCTTAAATTATCTACTCAAGACTAAAGATGTAGCCTTTGTAATCTCGAGAAATATAAAGTAAACTTAAAACCATACCTTCGCTTTATTCTTAAATACTTCATAGTAACTTTACGGGATCTATAAAATCTATGTACTTCATGTGATGTTTATAGTTTATGTACTATCAACTAAATGAAAGCATACTGAATTGAGCATCAAGGGAAGGATCAAGATGTACACTACACAACTTTGAATTTTTAGAATTTAAGTAAATCAAATTTCAACCAAAATCGATTCAATTGCAATTTTTTTTCTAGTTCGCCTAATTCCATCTCGTTCAATTTAATTCCTGAATTTTGTTAGGTGTATTATTCATACAACTGTAATGTAAATTGTGTTCGTGCTACACCGTGCAGTGCAAATGTGTACTTAATGGTGTGGGATAACGATAAAATGAATATGTAATATAATATTTTTCTCTGTTTGTATAGGTATGCATGTAATGTATATAATTTGTCGTATATATTAAAAGTACTGATCACGGTTTTAACCTTTTGTTTGTACTTGTGTATAGATTTTTTTCACGAAAGAGAGACTGTTATCTGAGAATTTTGTCATCTATTCAAAAAGATCATTCATTTTACCCGACATTTCTTCTTCCGTATTCCATATATTTAGGCTAAACATTAGTAGCATTTCAAATCCACGTATATTATTATTTTGCAGCAAAAATCACCAACACAAGCTTATTATCAATATCGAGTACAATAATTAGTTTAGAGCAGTTTGTGATGAAAAATACGACAAGAGGTGAATCTAATAGTGATGATGGCAAGATATTAATCCGTAAAATTGTCGTGATAAAGCTTCCCCATTTGATCTGGGAAACTAAAACATTAATATAGATACATTGCACGTAAAAAATGTAAAGCTATTTTGAAAATCATACATGTATCTTACAAACTTCGTGAGGCTGTTCTTCAAAGGGGAAATTTTCCCGTACCTTATTTCTACCTACGCAATGCATTTTTACTACATAATATGTATTTGAGTTTGTCCGAGTTCTTTTAAATAGACGAAAGACAATTTGTTTTTGTTAGGGAAAGATAAAAAAGTCATCCTACTCTAAAATTAAATGTATTATATGGCAATATTAAATCTAATCTAAAGTTATTAGGTATGTTAAGGTTTCAAGAAATTACAACACGGAAGTGTAGACTAAAAATTAAATACAATTCAAAAATGAACACCGATTAGATTTCTCGTGAAGATGTCATGTGGGCAAATCTAGGGGAAACGGAAAAATCGTAATATTATACAGTGACAATAGAGCAGATGCTACCCACCAATGCAAAACCCTGAAGAGCTCACGGTGAGCACGTTCCATGTAGTATAGTAGCGTTTAAATGTTATGAATATAAAATATGCGTTAAACTAATACAAAGATATTATTTTCGTTTGAAAATAAAATATCATACATTTTTAATCGCCGCCCTAGACAATAACGCATCTTGAGAACCAGCCTCTACTCGACGAGTTGGAAGAAATGGACTGTGCGTCATCGGCAGCGCTTTTGTTTTTGCTGTTTGAAAAGTGGTTGGACATTGAGGAGTCCAGGGTGTCCATTGAGTTTGAAGAAGAAGAGATGGAGTTGTAAGTACTACTTATTCGTTTACTTTGTCTTGTTGGGGTTGCACGGGGCTTTTCCTTCTTTGGAGTCGTGGGTCGCTTTCTTGGCTTGGCTGCTGAAAGATATCGTATCAATCATTGGATATTATTTTGTCATGTCGTAAAGTTCGAAAATTAACATAACAAAGCAGTAGAGTCAAAGTCAATAATTACCTGGCTGCTCTTTTCCAACTCGTTTTGGTTCTTTCTTTGGGGCAGCTTTCTTCTTTGGAGCTGCTTTTGGTTTGCTTCCCTTCGCTGCAGCCTTTCCCTTTGGTCTTGCTTTGCTCGAAGAAGAAGTGCGAGGAGAAGATTCATCATCAGATGCGGGGGTCGGGCTCTTCTT
>JAHZNI010000899.1:0-20560 GCA_027744415.1 Seira ritae
GTGCTTTCTTAACGATTTAAAAACTATTTTTTTAATTTAGAAATATCACTGGCAAACCACGGCTAAGTAAGGGGCCATTAACATGAGAGGTTAATGACCTCCAGTGCTTCTGAGCAAATTATGCAAATGCAAAAACTGTTTTGACTTTGATGTTAACATGGTACAAACTGAAACTGAATGCATTTTGCTTTATAGGTACCTGGAAATGCAGTATCGTTCAGGGGAAATGCTTTCCGAGTAACTTTCGTTGTAATACGTGAAAAACCATTGATGCTCTGACAGGAGGTACTTATCCTTGAACTCGGTAATGTTCTCTGTGTGTTCAAGAATGAAGTCAAAAACTGAGCCGGGGGAACATGCGGGAGCTTTCTCGGTGAATCTGGAAAATACATTATAATATATTCATTTAGCTATTCGTTCATTGACTACCTACATCTGCTTTAAAGTGTTTAATTCTAGAACTTACTTAATATAAATGGTAAGGTTAGAATCACTCCCTGGTCGGAATAATGACTCAGGAACACGGTATATTTCATCTTCGGAAATATTCGATCCTGGGCACTTGAACAAATGTAGCACTTCATAAACATCGAAGGTTTCATTATCCTCGGAAATTTTAACTGTTCCATTTATGGAATAATTCAATGAAAGTGCTGGACGATTATAAAGAAGAAAAATGAAAACAAGGAAGGCCGCATTTGAAATGCTCCTCATTTTTACGAAAACAAAAATCGATTCTAAGCTTATCTCGAATTAAGAGTGAGAACTCGTGAGCATCAAAGAAGAAACATTTTAAATTTCTGAATTCGAGATTTGCGTCAGATCAAAAGCTGGTTCTATACCGCAACGCAACGCACGCTCTCCTCTTCACTATAAATCGCGCAACATTTTGTAAATGTATTGTCTCAAAAAGTTGAGGTCTTCAAGAAACCTGACACTATTAAAAATATATTAAGCCAGCGACATAAAAGGGGCAAAGTCAAGGAAAACTATAAAAACTTCTTTTTCTACCATTCGCTCCTGCATTGATGTTCGTATTTAAGAATCAATGAGGTGCGGTAAAAAAAGTGGTATAATGGACGCAAAATGTAGGAAATAGGTAAACCACTACACATTTATTCATGAATTTCTTAAAAGCCTCTACGCGGTAATGAAGATGCGTCATAGTCATAATTACTTGAATATTGGAATCGGCTTATGAAAAGCTTGAAATTTTTTAACTTTGAAGCTACTGTAATATTTTTTTAATTTAATTTAATTAATGAATATTTAATGAAACATGATGTAAAGATAAATGCTACTGATTTGACTATTGTTTTTGTTGTTTACGTGAATTTATGAAAATAAACTTGTCACGAGTGTAGGTAATTTGTACTTTTATATTTTCGGTAAAAAAATCAACTTTTTGATGAACGAGCAAAAGCCAAAGTCAACGAATCTTGCATAGCTTAAATGGTTTTGATCCAACTTGTATTTATACATGTTATGAATCGCTAGAATAACTTAGTTAGTCCCGTGTAATTGATAGGTAGGCGGGTGCACGAAGGACTCGTGTTTGTAAGAGTATAAGACTCCAGACGCGAAGGAATTTTTCGTTCCAGCAGTGGATGCTAATACTGGTTCCAGTTGGGGGCCTTGAGAAGCTTTTATTACGTATGACGTATTCCCAATCAAATGATTGTAAAAATTATATTTTTATCGCAATATCAGACCCATCATGTCTTTTCATACTGTTGATGCCGGACATTGTCTTAGACTGTTTACCTATCTACAGTTAAGTACCACACCAAATTAAATTATTGCAAATTAATGCAATTGACTTTATTGACGCATACTGGGTGTTAATAAGACATCCAGCCGGTCAAGAAACTTTGGGATTACAATAACAAGAAATATAATATATACTTAGGACAAAGCGTGATATTTTCATCTGTGCTATTTGGCCGCTAATAAAATCTCAAAGCCGTAAGCAAGAACATGCAATCAACTCATGGGATGTTATTGATTTCAAATTATAATCGTACTGCTTAATGTATAAACCTATTATGGACATAATATCACATCGTCGACTCCCAAACAAAAAAAACAGAATCTCAGTTTTACCCAAGAATGAAAAACAGTGTCGGAGAAACACCCAAGAATGAAAAAGACAGCATTAGACAAATTCCCAAGAATGAAAAAACAGTGTCTTCAAAACGCCAAAGAAGGATATTACAGTGTTGGACAATTATAATTTGCATCAGATATGGTGATGAAGGTCGTCAGTTTGTCCATTTATACGCACTTTTCTGACAATGTTTTTTTTCATTCTTGAAAGTTTCTCCGACACTCTTTTTCATTCTTCGGTAAAAACTGAGACACTGTTTTCTGTTAGGGGTATCGACGACTTTATTTATTCGGGTATTATTTTCAACGCGCTATCCCCAAAATATTTAATGCTTCTCATTAGATTGAAATTTCGAATTCATATGAAGCTCTCTCTAGGATAGCAATGATTAATTTAATGAAACTACCGGTACGTACCCTCCGAAGATATTTAAATTTTCAGTCGTGCAACGCATGACAAAGAGCAAAGCCACACTCGATACTTATTTTTTCGATGAAGGTTGTATGACCTTCGTTTCCATGAATCATGAGTCATCATGACCCTCATAAGCCATTTGAAAAATATTACAACCAGTACAGTGGAAGATTGGGGAAATCGTTTAAAGTATCAAAACATTTGGGATGTCATTTAACTGGACATACTAGCTTTTTCACGTAACCCGAGCGTTTGCATTTGTTTGCACAAAGATAGATTTCATCAAGAACGTGCACGAGCGTTTACAACGAGTGATTTCGCTTTCGCACCAAACCATTTCAGACCAAAACTATTATGGAGTTCTATGCCTCCTTCGCAAGCAGGCGATGTGCGACCAACGCAACGACGCATTCAAAATAACAACAATTATATAAAAGCCACTTACAGAGACAATGGTCGCGTTGGTTTCGAGCAATTGCTAGCATGTCATGAATATTTGTATCATCGCATCTTTATTTACACTGTTAAATTTATTTGAGACTGGTGAATGTGTATGGACCCATCCTATTCTAGCTGGACTGGACTCTCATGAACTGGCCAGTGAAGACATGTTTTTTCTAATTCTCGTCACTGCATTACAAGCAAGCTAACTGGAATAGGTACATTTGTTTGTCCGCATTTTTTGTCCAAACAAAAATGCAAAATATGTTCAGGAACATGAAGTTTCATCAGAGATATCATGAATGATTCTAAAGTTTGTCGAATGTAGTTGCACCGGAGTTCAGTTCATTGATGACAAATGGTTGAATAATACTTTATCCTGTTTCGCACTCCACAGTGATCTCAATGAGCTTTGTTTGAAAGATTGAATTTTCAGATACACTTTAATTTCATTGTTTGTTGTTGCTATCAAAAAAGGACGAAAAATTTTCAATGGCACGAACTCGTTCAAGTTTACAACTTTAAAATTCTGTGAAAGTGTCTATAGGCTAAAGTACTTGTAAATCTATTACCTAAACCCTCTTTTTGTGTATCACCTAATTTTAATTACAAATCTTAATTTATAAATTTGTTTAGGGAACCAAGAACTAAATAAATAATGGAACATTAAAGTGACACGTAGTGTATTCCACCACGCCTATTTATTGTAAGAACAATCGGGCAATTGCAATGATGAACCAGGCGCCAAACATGCCTCACAATTAAACCCAATATTTCGCCACCTGCCGATTCAGGAACAATGACTTTTATTCAGATACATATACATACTTACATGCTACAATTATGATTGTGCATGGATGATTGATGGTGTTGTTAGAAGAATTAACATAGTGTTATCAATTTGATCTCAAAAATGACTCATTGGGAGTGACAAAAAAGTATTGGTTGATCTTTCGTCCAGGATCTTTGACAGATTTATGACGTGATAGGATAGAATATCTACCACTTTGATCATTTTGTTCTCAACGACCCTATCTACTTGATTTTAGCTATTTGAATGTCCAGCAGCTTCTTTTTATGTACTTCTGAGAATGTCATCTTCATCTTCAATCTTCTGTTAAAACAAAAGGATTCAACTAAATAAGAGTGAGAAAATCCTTTAAGGATTTAAGTGGAACCTAACAAGTTTGTTTTTATTGTCCTCTTATGACTATGACTTAAAACCAATCGAATGAATCCATCTTCCTCAAACTTCTCAAACACTTGCTTAATGCATGCGGTTAACGTTTTTATGCACTTTGAATAGAAGAGACACTAGTGCCTCAATAAAATCCAGTAAAAGTGACGTCGCCTGAGGCAAAGGTTGAACTAGTGTTAGGTGCATCATTCATTATTATCACGTTAGAAACCAATAATTATTTGCTTCTGTGAAGACGGCAAAAAATGAGATGACAAGGAACCCATATGAAGATTTTCTTGATCGCTGATCCTGATCACAATCATAGACTTGGACTGGACTAGTGTTGAGGAATATTTTTATGCGTGTGTCGGTGCAGTTTATACGTCTACGACTAACATAATTTACCTCTTCTAGAAGATGAATAATATCTTAAAATCATGCATGTCTCTCAAGTCCGAAACAATCAAATACTTCATATTTCATTTCATTTATGTTTAGACACGATGGGAGTCTATGTGAGTTGCTTGTAGAGCATGATTTATCTGAGGTGGAAAATGTACTAACACGAGAGTGATGTTATGCTGTAGCATCATTAACACGACATGCTTGTCTGCTTGCTATGACTATGACATGACTGAGTTTTGTTCAGCGCAGCGTACTCATCATTCATCTTTAAACAAATCAACAGGGAACAACCTGTCCAACAAAGAGAAACAAATTTCTCTCGTGTCTGTCTCCTATTTAGTATTTTTGAGATGGACTTTTTCTTGAAAGTTTTATTTTCTGCTCAAGCAGAATAAAAATTTAAAAAACTTTTTAACTGCTAAAATATTTTTAACTTTTTAAAACAATTTAAAAGAAAACATTTGCAGAAGCTTGTGTCTGTCAATATGTCACATCAAATCTGTGATATCCATTTAATCAAACATTTCCTCGTCGATGGAGGATCCGGAGGAGGGAATGGTACTGACAATGGCAGTAAAAATTTCCTTTGCTCTCTATACTTCCCCAAACTTGTATCAGACACCCTTTTTATTTACGTAGCCCTTCTCATTTTAATTTACGAAAACTGTCGGACTTTAAGGAAAAGTTCGAAAAGAGTGACTCTAAATGGGACTTCACAAAATAAGCAGGACAAATTGCGTTCCTCTAGAAACGTAGATGATGTGAATGTGGAAAAAGTTGAAAAGCTATTTAACAAGAGAACAGTGTTCGTTCATCATGTTTCCGTGTGGTCCTTGACACTCTTTCTATTTGTTTNTGATGTGAATGTGGAAAAAGTTGAAAAGCTATTTAACAAGAGAACAGTGTTCGTTCATCATGTTTCCGTGTGGTCCTTGACACTCTTTCTATTTGTTTGTGTTTGTGGTGATCTCGCCGAAAATATTTTAGTTTATCTTTACAAAGACTCTTCTGTAGCGGAAATAAGAAATAATTTTGACAGTACTCAGGGCAATAATTTTCCTGAAAAATTAGGTAGTGACCGAGTGAACGTTACAGAAAACCATCAAGATTTACATTTACTGTACAGCTACTTGAAAATCTTTGGCCCATTCACTTACTTAGTTGCACTCTGTGTGCTGCTACTTCTTTACCATCAAACTGAAAGATGGAGAAAGTCCAAGTTATTATGTGTCATTATTGCTTTCTTTTTCATCTCCGGAGTATTCCATGGCATCCATCTGTATATTTACGCTCAGCTCGTGCATCTCTCTTTGTTGTACATGAAGTTCTTGGTCAATATTTTCGCAGTTGGGACGAGCATCACACTGATGGGATTAATTGCACATGCTGTTTTTCATGAGGTGAGTAATTAACTATCTATTTTAGATAACGCGTTAACAGGGAATCGCTATTATGTATTATCTTCATCAAGCTGAAAATTGGGTCACAAAAAATACTGTGTCGGCATTTGGCATATCTACATGAGAGAGATGTCATGATAAAAGTTACATGACATTTTTTCGGAACATCCCGGAAAAACAATGGAATGCATGACGCTTGACAATTTTGCTTACGAAGGTTAAGGGAAAAGCGAATCGTTAGGATTCTGTAATTGACATGCTTATATATTTCGAGCAAAATTCTACGTATTTCATTGAATAAAAGAACAGCGGACAGAAGATGGAGTAATTCGAACATTTTTGATTACAGTTATGCGTGACCAGATGACAAACCTTTAACTTTAAAACTGCTGGCTGATTATCACTTAACGATCTTGAGAAAAAAAACTTTCAGTATTCTATCCTGCGTAATCAATCTTTATCATAAATATTTTTAAAATTTCATATATCCCTGTCCCCACAGCCAACAGCCAGTAATTTTCCGTTTCATATGAAGTTGTTTATTGTCACATTCACATTGTCATAGTTTCAGTTGCTTTTTTTGTGTCATGAATACGAAATGCGTGACATTGACATTCAAGTTGTCGCTGTAGTAATAGTAACGTTCGCATAAGATTAAAATATTTTAGCTTAACAGTAAATTTTCAACTTAACAACCTTTTTTATTCCCACATTGTTTCGTGGGTTGGATATTAACTTTGTTGCATTTATTTTCTAAGAATGGGAGTGCACTCTGCTCACCAATCTCTAGTTGGCTCCTTGTACTCAAATGGCTACTATGTACTTGCATTGCACTGTCTATAATTTTTGTGCGCTTCATTATTCAGTCGGATAAATCTCGAAAATTACAGTTTTCAAGCATTAATCTTCTCCAAGAATTTGATGGAAGCGCATATTTCATCGCAGGGAAAATACCAAGAACTTTCAAAGTCATGATGATGATTATAAAAAATATCATCAAAATCGTTTGATTATTCAGGATGTTTGGCGTTTTGGGTATTTTTGCAGGGTCTTTACATTATTCCTGTTTTTCAATGATAAAGCAAAACACGAAACACCGTCATTATACTATAATGCATCATCATCGCTGATATGTTTTGAAAAACTCCCATCTCACAATTTATTACTACTACTACCTACATATCGAAAGAAACAAATTCCTATTTTGCATATGTAGTACATACATGGAGAATATCCCTGATAATTCTACAGTTGCATGTCAGATTTTTTACAAGTGGGCAATTGTTCGTCATTTCTTCTCATCAGAAAAGAAACGTAAATTACAAATCAGAAAAAAAACTTTATTAGTATTCAGATTCAGGTAGGGACAAAAATTATTAGGGTCGCTTGACGCTTTTGCTATAAATTGTTCGATGGAGATGAGATTGGGTATTCATACGGGCTCTTTTCACGTTTTCGATGGAGTTATTAGTTCACGTAATTTCCAGCTTTTATGTAATGCATAATTATATAGATGAAACTGGATATATTTTCGGACCCCTAAAAACTTTATTATCATGCATAGGGGATCGATTTGCAGAAAAAAATCTGCTTTTTTATGATTATGATAGCAGCCGTAGACTGCGAAAATAAGAATGTTTATTCATGTTCTAGGAAAATTAGTGAAGATGGCTTCTAGTATCTCACTCACTTGGCGATGCATATCATTTTGATAAATTTGAAGAAGCGACGCATTAGCACAAGAAGCAAAACCACTTGTAAAAGATTTTTTCAAGGATTTTCAGAATTTTTCAAGAATGATGCAGCTTCTTTACAATTTATTGATTACTACATACATACATGATGATATTTTTTTTTCTGCAGAGGGATTGTAAAAAGACTTTAGTGAGCCAGAACCAAGGGGATCTTGTGTCAAGAAACATTCGTTATCTGCATAATTACTCAACCCTTCCATCGCGAACAACGTTTTATTGGTTTACAGGCCTACTCCGCTTGGGTTATTGGCACCCACTCGAGGAGGAAGATTTAGGAGAATTGCCAGATGAGGAGAAGACATCAACTCAACTCAAAAGATTTCAAAATGTCTTCGACTTGGAAAGGGTAAGAGTAGTAAAAAAGAGCATGTTTTTACATCTACACACTTGAAACCATTTTTTTGCATGACTTCGCGTGACAAAACAAATTATACAGTCTGTTTTACCATGCAAATAATGTTCTTTTATGAACAAGGCCTCCAACTCGAAGGAATCCTTCAGTTTGTGGAAATGCCTCTTTAAAACAGTGTGGTCATCCATGTTGGTCGGCGGTTTATTCCGGATTCTTGCTGATTTTATTGGCTTCATACCTCCGCTAGGAATCAAAGCTATTGTTGCCTATACGGAGTTGAATTACACGCTATTTAACGATGACATGAAAACGCAGAGCTTGAATGATGTCGTGAACGGGTTTACGATGGATGAGGAAGATGAAGCAGGATCTGGGGAGCATTTAACGATTTCACAGTTGATTTCGAATGGATACGTGATGGCCCTTGTTGTGCTTCTTGCTTCATTTCTACAGAGTACTTTCTCACAATGCTCCACATTTCTCGTCAACTCTGAAGGAATTCATGTGAAATTTGCTCTACAGGTGAAAAAAATCATGAATTTCGACTTGATTTTGAATCATGAACTGTTTGTGCATTTGGTGATGCATAACTTTAGAGTGTCTCACAATGCCCCAGGTTGAATGTATAATATAGCTACAATAATTATCATTAATTTTTGCAAATTGTAGGCATTGATTTACAAAAAGTCCTTGACCTTGTCACCCACGAAAAATTCCCAGAATGACGTTCCCACTTCGACAGATAATACCGCCTCAGAAGACACGCTAAAGTCGGAACCCGCTGATTATGATTCAGAGGCAGATAAAGAAAGTGGGATCTCCTCAACATGTAAAAGTAATGACACCACCACAACCCACAGTGTTTTCGACAATGGATTAATTGTGAACGTGATGTCAGAAGATGCAAATAACATAATGATGTTCTTTTGGATGGCTCATTTCATCTGGGCAATACCTCTCAAGGTACATTTGTCCCGTAATTTACTTGCGTTCTTAGACTTTGTTTGACTTAAAAAATAATTAAAATGGGTGAGCTGGTGACTGGTGAGTAGTATTTATTACTGAAACCAAACCACTTATTTAAATGGTACGGACCATGCAAAACAATAGCAAATTGGCAGCCTCCTTATCTAAATTCGCAATCGAACTCGAATTTGTTAACAACCTGTCCAATTTTTATGTAGAAATTTATGACACGTGAAGCAGCGGAGCAAATGACAATATATTCTTTGGGAGGAATGAATACATTAGCCTTTTAAGTATCCCATTGTAAAACGAAACAGGATTGTGAGTTGTGAGATTGGTAAAAGTTTAATAATGGATTTCTTAAAAGGACCACGGTCTTACCAGATTTTGATTGTAAATTCTTATCAAAGAAAAAAAACATATTTATAGATGATTATGACATGACAAAAAGATGGTTTTCTTGTACTCGATTGTCGATATCGATAAAATTGAAATGCACTGAATAAATTAGATTAAATCATGCTGCTAATGAGGAGAATCGATCTGTACCAGAAAGGAGAAGACCATGTCACTTTTCCACTTAAATCAATCTAAATCTAACATACTACCTTTTTGACGATTTCTTTTGTTTATTTGTTTGTTTATAGTTGGTTGTGTTGATGACTCTATTATATTTGCAACTTGGCTATAGTGCCTTGATTGGAGCGGGAGTGTGCATTTTCATTATGATTCCACTTCAGTTTCTCATTGGAAAAAAGATGTCATGCAACTCTAAGGAATTGATGGTAAGAATAGTAAGAAAGAATGACTGTCTGCTGAAGATGACGAATCGCATGTCAATGTCATATTATGCAAATGCTACGCTTCCCGAAAAAAATTGTCTCTGAAATGCTCACAGACAATTTTTTCAGCCCTTTTTTTGCATGGTATGACGCATGAAATGAAAGTTTAAAGATTCCTCGTTATGACGAGGGTATTTTGGAACTACAATGCAGTCATGATTGAATCAAATCATTTTTAATATTGGTTGAACAGAGATTCTTTTGTTTGAATTATTAAATGTCGATGCTTTGTTCCAGGAACGATGTGACGAAAGGCTCCGCACAATGAGTGAAATATTACAAGGGATGAAGCTTTTAAAACTTCATGGGTGGGAGCTTATTTTTAGTAATAAAGTTCACCAAATACGGCAAAAGGAATTAAAAAATTTGGACAAGGATTTACTATTCCGCTCAATCATGAGTAAGATGAAGCACACTTCTTTACCTGAGATAAAGTGCCCACTTTTTCAAAATCGCTTTGTCATGTTTTCTAGCATTTATGACTCACATCTCATCAGTTCTCATGACAGTGGTGACATTTGGACTTTATCAATTCATCGAATCTGACAAACTTGAGCCACCCAAAGTGTTCGCAGGTTTGGCGCTATTCAATCAACTGACTGTGCCGCTTTTCATCTTTCCCATTATAGTTCCAATCGTGATAGATGCTCGGGTAATTATTTCTATTTTAAGCATAACATGCAATCCAAATAGAAACATGTTAAAATATTTTATTTTAATGCTATCCGCAGGTTAGCATCCGCCGCATAACAGATTTTCTGCTATTACCAGAAGTAGCGTCATACCTTCCAGATCAAGACGACGCTGAAAGCATCGAGTCAGACAAGGAAACAAAGGACGATGGAAACCCCAGTACAGTTATTAAATCTCAAAATCCAATGCACATTTCACCCAGTAAACGACACAACTCTGAGCTGAATGTCAGCACGGATTCTGTATTTGTCTTGGAAAATATAGCAGAAGATGATGAAGATGTGATAGAGAGTAGAAAAAATTCCTATGAATTTAACACAAGCTCAAAACCTCTTTTGGAAAATATCGCCGCTCAAACGTTATCCAATAAACCCTTTACAGTTTCCTTAAAAGATGCACATTTCAGTTGGGATGTTTCAAACACTTTACATCAACAGCAATATTCGCATTCGCAAAGCAGTCGAAACACTGGACTGTCAAAAATTTCTGTTGAAATTCCAAAGGAAAAACTAACGGTCATTGTAGGGCCGACAGGCGGTGGCAAATCCGCATTTGTAAGTGCACTCTTAGGCGAAATGCATAAAGTAAGTGGAGAGCTTATCTGGGGGGATGGAGTCACCATTGCAATGTAAGCATATATTAAATAATTTGAGCAATTTTATTTCTGTGGAAAAATAATAACTACCTAATAATTCCAGAGCACGTGCGCTTTATTCCCAAGCCAATGTTGTGATTTTGGATGATCCGCTATCTGCCTTAGATGCGGAAGTAGCACATCATGTCCTCGACGCTGGGATAATCAAATTTCTACTAAAATCAAAAAGAACTGTAATCCTCGTAACACATCATTTGCCGGTATTGTATCATGCGCATCACATAATAGCAATGGAGAGTGGCCGAGTGCGAATCCAAGGTACACTTTCCGAAATCCAGAAAACAGACCCAGAATGCTATAAAGAGTGGCAGGAAATGATCTCGAGAAAAGAGCACGAGCTGAAGGTCATCAGAGAAACAAAAACAGCGAAGGAACGCTGGACATTGCTAAAATTGGTTTCAAAAGTTGGCATTCAATTTAAATACAATAAAGCCACGGAGAAAGTTGGTTGGAATGATGAAGAGACTAGAGCTCAACTTGAGCCTTTCCGTAAGAGAAAAGGGACATTTTCTCACTACAAGCACTTATCTCACGACATGTTTCTTCCCAGTGATGAATGCCAAGACGATATGATGACACCTCTTCTAAGACGGCGAACATGTAACCGAACTGCTAGAGATATTCGCACGTCCTCATCTTCCGGTAACCACATTCAGCTTGCACGGATGAGTTCCTTGCAACCCGATGCTATTGCAAGGACATCGGAGTCCTCTCATGGGGAAAAAGTTCAAGAGACTTCAGAGCCTACCTGCGGATGAAGATGTGCCCTTAGGTAGTGATAGTCAAGTTACTCGGGGAAAAATTCCTTCCAATATTTCCATAAAGCCATGTCCCGCTTCAGCAGTTACAAACTGTGACTGTCCCAGAAACCCCAGTCCCCGTTCCCAGGACAACTTTCTGAAGAAAATGTTTGTCTCGAAGAAAGCAAGAAACTCCTCGACAAACTCCTCCAATGCAGAATTTGAAAAAGTGTCCGCTTCTTCCCGCCTCTCATCCACAATTTCGGGAGCAAGTGGCGGAGAACTGACAGAAGATGATGGCGAGGAGGAAGAAGCCCTCCTTGGAAAAGACTCAAATCAAGAGAGAAAGGGAGTATGGGAAAATCCCTTGGCGAGTGTACTTAACTTACATTAATGCATGTGGGAAAGTAATCAGTGGTCTCTACTTATACACCGCGATTGGGTACGAGGTTGCAAGGGTGTATACGAACCTTTGGCTGAGTGAATGGAGTGACACTGTTCATCAGTATAAAGATGATCAGAAGAAATATGACGAGATTATGTCCTACTATTTTAATATTTACGTGTTGTTGAGCCTGGCGACTGTCATCGTGTCCTTATCATGCAATCTGCTGGGAAAGCAGGCTGGTGCAAGTTCTAGAGAAATACTGCATCGAAAGATGCTTGATCGAGTAGTGCGGTGTCCAGTGGGATTTTTCGAGGGTACGCCTATGGGTCGTATTATTAATAGATTTTCTTCGGATGTTGCCGTCGTTGATCGCGTAAGAGAATAAGCTTTAATCATTAGTCATTGTGCATGCAATTTAGATTGAGTTTACATTTTTACATTCTTTGTTTCAGAAATTGTGCATTTCCATGCAAAGATTTCTCCAGTTTGTGTTTCTTTGTTGCTCTGCAATTGTTGTGAACGCCATCGTGAACGCTTGGTTTATTTTTGCGGCTATACCAATCGTGGCTGTATACTATTACATACAGAGATTTTATCGTTTTTCATCTAGGTGAATAAATAAAAAAGCCTCAACATAATTTACTTAAAATTCTTCTTAATTTTCTCAATCCCATAATGTCTGTAGGGAGCTTCAAAGAATACAAGCAATTTCCAGAGGACCAATTTATTCCCATTTCCACGAAACTCTGGAAGGATTATCAACAATTCGAGCGTATCGAGTGCAAAACCGGTTCACCGATGAAATGCTGGCTACTTTAGATGATAACAATATAGCTGATATGTTTATTAACGTCGGAAACCGCTGGCTGAGCATTTCTCTGGTAAAATTTTCTGAAAGTGCAATGTAAATTTGTTATTAAAATTGTGTCATTTAGAAAAACCGGTTTGGATTTTTACAGGATTACCTTGGAGGAGTTATAGTATTTTTAGCGACAATAGCTGCTGTTCTCTCATCACAATTCTATCCCGAAACAGTAACAGCCTCAATGGTCGGCCTTGCCATCAACTACACTCTCCTCGTTCCAGTGTACTTAAACTGGGTGATAAAATTCTTGGCAGAGGTGGAAATGTTTATGAACTCCGTAGATCGAATTGATCGATATACCGAATTAGACATTGAAGACTATGATGGATCAATGTCAGAGAATATCCTACCTCCTAACTGGCCATCAAGGGGTGAAGTGAGATTTGAAGATGTCTCAATCCACTATGGAGGTGATAGACCACCGATAATATCAGGACTGAATGTGAATGTAACACCGAAGCAGAAAGTAGGAATTTGTGGGAGGTCGGGAAGTGGGAAATCATCCCTTCTCATGGCTCTCTTTAGAATCTCGGATGTGAAAAGTGGACGCATTCTAATCGATGATGTGGACATCCATAAAATTCCACTTTTGAAGTTGAGGTCAAGCTTCTCAGTGATTCCACAAGAGAATATTTTATTCAGTGGGACATTGAGATTTAATTTAGATCCAGAAGGGAAAATTCCAGACATTGATATTTGGGATGCTCTCCAACGATGTCAAATGGAGAGTATTGTGAAGGAAATGCCGGGACAGCTTGGTAATATTTTTTAAAGCCCATTGCAGCAAGAAGTTAAATACAATCTACTTATACGTGCTGAATCACTTTTTAATATCTAACGCAGATACAGAGGTAAACTCGTCTGGGGAGTCATTTAGCGCAGGGGAAAAGCAGCTACTTGCGCTGGCTCGAGCAATACTTCATAAGTCGAAAGTCGTTATAATGGATGAAGCCACAAGTTCGTTCGTAAAATTTTCAATATTCCTTATATGATTAATTTCCTGTCACATTTATTTGAAAATGAAAGATAACAAATTGATTTATCTTTCATTTTCATGCACAGGTTCCGTGGATTTATGGACTGAGCGCACATTACTTCAAGCTGTGAAAGAGACTTTTAAAGACTCAACTGTGCTTACAATCGCGGTAAATAAAATAATTAGCGTTGGCCGTAATTTTGATTCCCGGATTGATTTATTTATTGTATCGATAATTTTCAGCATCGTATTGATACGATTATTGATGGCGATAGAGTACTTGTTTTGGAGGATGGGAAATTAGCAGAGGATGGAAACCCATCCGCCCTAAAGAAGCAACCGATGAGTCATTTCGCCACAATGATACGAAACGCAGACCAAAGTGGAAATACTTAATTAATTAGATAATATGGTTTTTATTCACAAGAAAAATAAAAAAACACATTTAATGGAACAACGCACCTAATTCATTATTTAATTCAATTTAATTGTTAATTCAATGAGTGGAACATCTATACCTTATCAGTTTCGTTGGGCGTATAGATAACCCAGTCGACATCACAAATTAATTTGTATCCAATTCGTTCCACTAATCTTAACGATGCTTTATTGTAATGCTCAATAAAGCATATAGGAATAAGACCTTTTTCCGCAACTGACTTCGACGCTGCCTCCATCGTCCATGAACCCAGTCCTTTCCCTCTGACTTCCTCTAAAGTATGAAGTGCACTGAGAGCCCCAACTATTCCAAGAAAAGCTACAAAGCTAACTAGATTTTCATTTGAGCGAGAACTCATCTCTTCTTCAAGATTTGCATCGCTTTTGCTCTTTCTGAAAATCCCAGCGGCGCACCCAATGTTACTGATGCATCTAATGAGAAGCTTTTCCTCCTGCGGTCCTCCATATTTCCAGTGGGCGCACACCTTGGAAGCATTTTCAGGCTTGAGCTCAGCGAGAAAGAATTCATCTCTTTCATGCCTTCTCGATTCAAAGGAATTCATTTTTTAAACTGAATGAATCCTTAAATGATTCAAGTGCGTTATAATATTTCCTATAAAGGAGCTTACTTTAGATCCAGCTTTAAAGCATCTTCCACCGGTAAGTACATAAATGAGCAAGGGCCTTTTCCAATTTTCCCAACTTTTTCCTCGGCAAGTTTTTCCAATTGTTGGGAAAATGTAGCATTGCTTGCCATGTACATGTGAGGCTTCGACCAGTTTATAAGCGTAGAAAACGACTGCATCATGTCATCGGAAACATGGTCCGGAGAAAATACAGTTGACATGTCTTTCTCTGTGGCGTTCTATTCGGTAATGCCATTCACCATTCATTACTAGTGCGACGAACATTTGCGAAAAAAATATTTTAGATAAATGTGAGTTGAAAACTTTACCTCAAACTTGAAAAATATAACTATGAACAAACTATGTTCATCAGGAACTTTGTTATATCCATACACGGCCACTTCTCCAATTCCTTCCAGGTAGGCATTGTTCAGTCGCATAGAAAGGTCAAGAATATTAAGTACCTGGAAAGATCCAATGAAATGAGAGATGAAAATATTTATGCACGTCTGGTCAATGCAATGGCCCACGCATGAAAAAAAAACGTTTCTTTTATCGGTTTTTATGCATTTACCATAGCTGAGAAAGGAAGCTTGTTTTCCAACATCCGACGAACTCTGAGCATGTCCTGCTTGTCGAGCTGCTCGAACGTCATTTTGATTTTGAATCTTCTTGATCAATTACTTAATTTTTGAATTTTCCGTGCTCACTTTTCACAGATCTTACATACAATCAAATTTATGGGGTTTAAATTATATTTTTATTTTATTGTTAGTGTTCACAGTTCACACAATTTGAGATCACATCTGTCAGGCCGGTCAGGCACATGCTACTTTTACGCAAAGCAAACACTGACACTCAATTCTGCATTGAATATGCGTACAGACAAGAAAACTGCTTCATGCAACACCGCGGTGCGGTGCTCCGGCACATATGTGCTAAAAATACTATGCATGCATGCTTGCGAATACAAAAAAGTTATTACGCGACTATTACAATCTTGGCAATGCAATAATATGAGATGAGAATATGAGTACAATTGCTATGGAAAAACCTTTGAATGTGGTTCATTCTCAGCATGATTAATATTTCCAGATCTAACTATTCCGATCACATCACAGAGGCACATGAAGCAGGAAGATGAAGCAGGATATTAATGTCGAAATCGAATCTTGCATTTTGATTACAGCGGAAAAAATAATTCCTGTTTTGCATAAATGTCTTCTTTGAAATACACATCGTAGAACGTCATTTATGTTTGACTGTCATGATTTAATTTTGAGAAATGTAATATGTTATCATTATTTCTATGAGATGGGCTGGATATGAAGAAATCTTCAAAATTTTCCCGCGTGTATATATTTTATTTTCTTACAGTGTTTCAAAAAGACAAAAGGGTACATATTATTTCGGTTACAATATGTACGTGAAATGGATTACAACTACTTAATTACTGAATATTATGTAATAATTAGCTACAAGATCAGGTATAATACATGTAATGCTATTACATCGATGTCTAGATTATAGAATAAAGTGCTTATTAATAAATGCGCGTTTATTCGCCAAAAATTACAATACAGTAGGAAATATATTACGTCAAAGATTTAAACATTTACATCAAATAATACACGTAAACCAAAAGGGTTCTCAACTAACGAACTAATTTAAACCAAGCATTTATTCGTAAAAGTCAACTCAATCCATATTGTCTTTAAAATGTGCTATGATGTACAACGTATATGCCAATGTTATATTTTCTTTAGGAATAATCTGAAAGATTACACGTTATTTAGTTTGATTACTTTAGCTGTAATCATGTAGAAATTTCATCATGTAGAAATCATGTAATTTTATACGCAGCCACTCATGTCTGGATTTAAGTAAAAATCCTTTGTGCACTTTGTTTTTCAAAAAAAGAGTGTGATTCCAAATTATGCAATATTGAATATTGTAATGGTTAGTTTCTGTTTAAAAAAGTGTGATAACGAAATCAGAGTGCCACTGATTTTTTTGAAAGTTTCTTGTGATGATAAAAAATTTATGATGCAGTTTTATCTGAACTGCTGGGACCACCACCAATCAGAGCCTCGTCCATCAAATCGTCATCAATGGTGAAGGGCGTATGAGGACTCTGCACAATCAACGCAGGACTCCTTAGCAACATGGGGGAATTCGGTGCAGGAGACTTGACGATGCAATGCATTGAAACTACCGCACCGCTATGTTCTGCCGAAGGCGATGGTAATGAGGACGCTGGTGGCACTGGTGGCTCCTCTACTGGAAGAGGTACTGCTTTCTCCACCAAAGTGTTTGAAGGCGTAGAAGTTGGAGGCACCGACGGGGGTCTAGATATGGGAGGGGGTGGAGGCGCCACGACATTATTACTCACAGAGCTAATTGGGTTCGCTACCGGTGTTGGAACAGGAGCAGGAGTGGAGGACCTGCTTGGCGGTGCCGGAGTGACAGAACGAGGAGGTGGAACTGGCGTTGTGGCTCGAGGTGGTATTGTCGTAGCGATTGCTTCTGGTTCAGGCAGAGGTTTTTGCGTTTCTTCGGCTGTAGTTGGTGGAGTGGTAGGGATGTTTTGCGGGACAATTGTTGTTTCCGAGGTGTCCATTGGCTCCGGTGATTCTGGAGAAATTAAAGTTTCCTTGGCTGGAGTAATTTGAGACAGAGAACTCTGGTTCTGAACAGTATCCATAGCAATTTGTTTCTGTTGATCTTGTGGTTTAATTGGCTCCTCAACTCTAGCTGGCGCTGGAACTTGAACTGGTTCAACGGGCGGTAGATTCATTACTGAAGCTAGGCTAATGGGAAGGAGAGGAGGTGGGGTAACAGATGGTGGACGTGACACCGGTGGAGGCGTGATTGCAGGAGGTACTGGCGCAGCTGGGAAGGGCTGAGGAGTGCTTTGTCGTGGTGGAGTAACTTGAGGTTGTGGCGGAGGTGTAACTTGCGGTGGATTAATTGCTTCGACGACTAATTCAGGAGGAACGCTTTTCTCTTGCATGGTAGAAGCAGACGGAGGTAAGATATTGGATGATGATGACGATGATGTAGATGCCGATAACTGCGGAGGAGTTGATGTAGTGTCAATCTTTTCCAACGGTTTAGACTTTTTCGGGATCTGGAAGTTCTTCAAATCGAATTTGGGACTGTCTTTGAACAAAGACCCGGACTCCAAAGTGGGCATGAACAGTTTCCTCGTGTCAGTTATTTTACTCATTTCCTCTTTCTTTACCAAAGGTCTTTTCGGTTCATCTTTTGAGGAATTTAACAAAGGCTTTGGCTTTTGCCCTAATGGTTTCTTTATAACTGCTTTCTTCTTCATATCCATACCAAACTTAGGAGCTGTTATTGATTTATTAATGGTCAATTTAAGACCACCTCCTGGAACAAGTCCGGAACTTGTCCTTACGCTGTATTCGTTGACCTTTGAAGCATTCTTCTGCACCATGTCCGTGATACTCGAGCTTGCTTTAAGTAAATCCTTAGTGCTCATTTGCTCTTTCTTCACAACACTGTCGCAGTCAGCCCCTTGAGCCGACTTTAATTTGTTAATAACGCTATCCAGAATACCAGCCTTCTTGGGAGGATGAGCACCTTGAGTTTTGGATGCAGCAAGAGCAGCGGCAACTGCTTGAGTTGCGGCTTGAGTTTTCGGAGGTTGATAAATCACAAGAGATTTATCCTTGTCCATCTTTGATTCTGCCTTCTTGAAATCTAAAGATGGCTTCAAAAGCTTCTTAGGTTTCGAATTAGGCGAAGACGAAACTGATTTCATCGTTGAAACACTCGGCTTACCGCCCTGCTGTTGTGATTTATTGATGTGCTTAACCTCGAGCTTTTTGATCTTCTTCTTTTCCAGAGTTTCTTCAACCCTCTTCTTGATCTTCTTCATGTCACTTGAATTAGGTAAGATTGGAGTGACCGTAATCGAATTAGGGATATTTGGAGGGTTTTGAGCGTTTGATAAAGGAATTATCTCAATTCCTGGTCTAATTGACGCCAATAGCGAGTTAACAGTTGTTGATGTGCCAGCACTAGCGTTAACAGGTGTAATACTCAAGCTGGGCAGTCTGTCATCAGCCTCGACGTTGGAATCAAGAGAGACGCTTCTTTTAACTGGAAACTTTCTCTTAAGTTCTTCAGCAGCTTGAGAGTTGTTAACTGGAGTTATATCAATGTTCCATCGGCAATCTTGTTCCAATCCTAATTCCGACATCCAACCATGAGCAGCGGACCCAGGCTCATCCTGGCGAATTGGACTTTTCTGTAAAATTGGACTCTTCTGAATTTCGGTGCTTGTCCTATTTCGCTTTCTCCTCTTTGCAGGATTATTTTGATCGAGGAGTCCTTGTAAAACAGAAGATGATGGAATAGACCCATGACCTGCAGCACCCACCAGTTGCGTCTGGCCACCCTTCCCATTCTGAGATTGAGATTGAAAGTTTTGGGAGAGCGACGCGAAAATTGGATTATTCATGTAGGAAATGAAATCAATCGGAGCGGTCTGCGCCGGTGCGTTGTAGTTCATCTGTTTAAACGATGGTTGTTGAGTTTGCTGGGATTCCAGACCACAGCTTGGTGCAGTCAGAGGAAGCAAGGGATTCACAGATCCATTACTGTTTGCACTTGGAGCAGGAATGAGCGAGTCTGGTTTTGGGACTTCCGTTTTAATCCGCATACTTTGCCATCGTCGAATAACGGCTCGGACAGTGACAGGAATGGACATGCTGCGCCGTACAACGCTACAAGCATGTTCTTCAAGAGTTGGAATCATGTCCGGCGTTGTGGAGTAGAGAGCATGGACCCGGCAAAACGGTATCATGACATCACGAATATCAAACTCCAGAGTGACGAGGGAGTCATCCAGAGGATGTTGAAAAGACACTGATAGGTTATGATGCGACAAGGCTGACACTTCAAAGACAATACTGCTATTATCTGCAAATGACACAGACACAAAGTAAAACTTAAAATGTTGACAGTTGACATCAATAACAATAAATGAACGAAATTTCTATCTTGGTTCATTAAACGTACCTGGTTTACTAGAAGGGCGAACGCAACTTCCAACGAGTGTATTAAACATTAATTGCTGTCTCAAAGTTCCAAGGACCAATGGAAGCTGGCTGGCCAGTGTAAAGGACACGGACGAGATAAGGACACCCTCCATTCCGGAAGTCTCCGTCATGAAGTAGCAGTGATGTTGATCCGGGAGCGACTAAAGTATTATTGAATTGAGGATACTTAATTAAATTATGTCCTGATTTGCTAAGCCTCGAGACGTAATTTTAAAAATCAGTCCAGCA
>JAHZNI010000900.1:0-14332 GCA_027744415.1 Seira ritae
AATTGGACGGAATAATGAACTTCCTAATCAGTTTGTTCTATTATATGTATGAGTTTTCCATTTCAATTTGTCTGTCTTTCGTATTGCTGTCCAATTAATCAATTCTGATTCTCACGAAGTTGCCGCATGTGGGTTTTTTAAAATTCTCTTTAAAGCAAAACACAACCAAGTCTCAATCTATTCAAATAAAAACTTTCGACATAACAAAATAGAATACCTATAAAAGATATCGAATGAATGAATGTCATTAATCTTCATAAAAAAAATTTTTCCTTTCGCGCACAATAATAATATCCGGAAAAAATATGTTAAATTTCTCTCTATGGGTAGTTGCACAGCGCTCAAAATACATGTACACTTTACGGTTTCATCACTCGTATCGGTTGATGAATCTAAGGTGCTCAGAATAACAATCCTCAAATGATATCTTTTAATTCATATTGATCTAACTGAAATCTGAAAAATAAGAAGGAAGATGTGTTCCTTTGAAATCAAAAATGTTTTACCAAGGCTCGAATTTTTTCTGATTTATTATTCGATTTAGGTGAATGGTGAATGCATGCTTACCAAATCCCGAGCAACTTTTTGTTAGCTACCAGCCTTAGGCTTTTTGTTGCCAATTACAAATGAAAGATTTGACTTTTGGAAATGAGAAGTATAGTATGTCTAAAAGGCACAAAAGTATGATTCCTTCTTAATCGAACACCAAGGTCTTCTTGAAATATATTTTATTTGTTAACTTCGCTGTGAAATATGTAATGTCAAACCTTGCTCATAGACTTAGTCTATTTTGTTTTCTAAAAATTGGAAAAGCAGAAAACGGAAGGCGTGATTTGTGCGCTACATTTTACAATTCCGCATAAACAAACAAAGCATGTAGTATCGTTGCGGTATAAAAAATCTGTGTTATTTTTTTCATGAGACCTTTCTTTATCAACCATAAACAGAGTGTCTCTCCTTCCCACTACCACTCTACTAACTAGTAACCAACAACACTTAGGCAGCATCGAGTGGCTTCCATTTCCCTTTATTATTATATTTTGTAAGCTTTTTTTATTATTAGATTATATTGCCTGTAAATGGGGCTTTAAATTGTTTTAAAATGAAAGCTCGTTTCTCCTCCTCTCCTTTCTCCATTCCATTCATCTCATCGTATGCTATCTATTAATTGCTAGTGAAATTCGTTGTTTTTCTGCCACTATTGTTGTAAACCCACTGCGTAGATCTTCTACGGCTTCTGCAGTACTACATATAATACAACGGACTCACTGCGTTTTGTTTGATGCCTCTTTCAATCGCATTAAGTAAAGTGAGTCGTTTCATTCTTTTTTGGTGGATGATGATGTTTTCGATGGAAAGTTGGATGTTTGCCTTTTCTCTCCCAAAAAACACTCACAGGGAGATTGAATGCGGGGAGAGGGATAGAGTGAGTGAGTGCATTAAATGGTCGAAGGAAGCAGTACCAGTACAAGTGAAATAGCTGAAATCCTGATCATCATCATCATCGCCAACATCCTATCTATTCGTTTGTGTGAAGAAAAGGATATGAAAGAGCTTTTCCAAAGCTTTTATTACATGTACTTCCTAAGTACACGTGGTTTTTGCTCAAGCCTTTTTCTAGCGAACTGGTGAAATTTGAGCGGCTTTCTGTTTACACTCACTTTATTAGACTTACTATGTGTATTTGCTTTCACCAGTTTTTTGCGTTTAAATTGTGGTAATTTGAGCTATAAAGTGTCACTATTTTACGATAAGTATTGTTTTGTTACAAGATTAAACATTTAAAAAGAGCTTCAAAAGGTTATCATATCATGATGGCTTTCTGCAGACACAAAGTAGGCTTAAAAAAGTATTTTCTAAAAGCATAATGTACCGTTTTCTTCTTTTTGAATCGGGAGGGGACGGAAGTTGATCGAACGAATCTGTGGTTGCAAACGATAAAGAGAAAGCTTCTTTGAAAAAATTCAATTTGTTAAATTATTGATGTTCTATTCCATATAAGGCAGCAAGGAAGTGAAGGAAGTGAATAGATCGGCAGCTATGTCGAACTTTCTCCTATGTCTATTTCATTCTTTCTACAGTATTAGTGCAGTAAACACACATACCTATGCATGCTTAAGGTGGAATTGAATCTGTTTTGTCTCGTGTCGTCGTCTACCCACCGTTTACGCACCATATTTCATCCGTCACAAGACAATTTTCCATTGGCATTTGTAACAAATCACTAGATGTGCGGGAACAATGAGACCGTTACCTTGCATGTCATCGTTTGTTGACGGGGAACATTCGAGGAGATGGAAACTTTTATTCCTTCTAACATTTTCCATTAATCCTGACGATCATAACAATTTATCTAATATTTTAGGAGCTATATGTACTTTCTGAGAGATAAAATTATTGCGTATAGGTACTATAGAAAACATGCGCATCACTACTGTATTAAGCTCAAAAACATTGGCTACAGAACAAGGTACACTTACAACTAGAATTCCCATTCCTTTTCAAGAAGCGACGCTCATTTTCAGGGAGTCTAAAGCTCTACCGTAAGGCGAGCTTTGGGTTTATAATTACCACTTTACCAGCACGGAAATCCGAAACTTGTTATGAATTGACACAATGACAGAAAGAGAAAGGAAGCCTTTCCATAATTCCATAAGTTATAATTGGATCTAGAAATCGCTACTATTCAAATCCAATTTTNTACCAGCACGGAAATCCGAAACTTGTTATGAATTGACACAATGACAGAAAGAGAAAGGAAGCCTTTCCATAATTCCATAAGTTATAATTGGATCTAGAAATCGCTACTATTCAAATCCAATTTTCTCTAACTCGCTTTGCATTGGCAACGTCTGTAGCAGTTAATAGTAGAAACAATGGAAGCCCCATACCTACGCTACTTGTGCTGAATTCTGGAAACAAATAATATTTGCATTGACTCTCCTTGTTTTTGCTTTCTTTTGATTTCCCGTGGGACATCAATATGCCTAATGCACTAATGAGGAAATCCGGAATTGCAAAACAAAATCTGTACAGTAGTAGTATTTTCACTATGAATTGTCTTAAGCTGTCAGCGTTCGATTGAACCCTTACCGATTTCTAATCGATGTAATAAACATGTCAGTGAAATCATGACGCATGTTGCGCAAATTCAGTATAGGTTTCTATTTTGTATCGCAAATGAATTATGCATGTATAACTTTGATTATAAGTAAAAGGAACAACGTCTATCGTCACATTGTTTGACGTGCCTTCGTAAAGAAAAAAAACAGTGAGCGTTGCCAATAAATGGGAAGTACACTTGAGATGCAATAATGCATTCCACTTCAATTGTTTGTCTCTTTACGTCTTCTCACTCTCAAATAATCTACTCGAGGCTGTTTTGGAACACGTCCAAAATCTGCATTCGGGAAAAAAATCCTGTGTCCAAGAGGAGAAATGTACGTCTACCACCACCACCCTCAACTAACTCAGCTTCCCTAGGAGAATCCGTAAAGTCAAGCTGTTCAAAGTGCTGGAGTTTCCGGTTCTCTGTTGCATTCACATCTTCAGCATAAAATTTTTTCCCGAGCTGGCAAAGTTGGTGGAAGGATGTAATAAACATAAGTGCTTTTCCCATTTAGTATGTTTTACAATGTGCGGCATTTCTCGGAAAAAATGTTATTATATCACTAGATTTGATTTACAGTCCCGAAAGGAAATTGTCCATAATGTAATATTGGGTTTTTATTCCGAAAAAATGTGCACTTACTTAGTCATGCCTCACGTACCATTTTCTCGGGAATGGGCTGCTGGAGGAAAGTGGATCAAAAAAATCTTTTGAATCTGGAAAAGTACCTAATTGACAAATGTACTGCCGACAATGACTTTTCTAATTCAACCACATGTCATTCAATTATCTATGTTTTCTGCAATTATTTAGTCCATCCATTACATGGATTCTATTGATTTAACTTGTTCTGACAGAATAAGGCATAATCTCGATAGATAAAGGGATAACACGGCGAGGTTTCCTCCAAAAGCTTAACTCATGTCCCAAAAATCAGATGCTTCCTCCGACAGCTTTAATGTATGTAATTGGCTGCTATAAATTAGCAAGCCGTTTCCCTTCCTCATAAAAATGGGTTTCATAGTCGCAGCGCAGCCAAAAGTTCACATAGTATCTCTGTGATATATAGGTATGTACTAAATTAGGTAGGCGCTATATAACTAACTTATTACCGTGCTATAAAACCAGTGTCTAGCGGTGCCCATGAATAATGTAAGTAACGGAATTTGAAAAATTTGAAGAAAAACAGTTTTCACAACTAAAATTAGTATGTATCACAACGTGACAATTTTATGTTTGCGCACGCACCATGTTACATGATTCCTCAAAGGTTGGCACCACATGAGACCATTTCCCCCTGAAAAGTTGAACAAACATAATAATAATGATAAAGTTCTCCCTTCACAGCTTCACACTTCGAACATGAGGAGATGAGAACAAAGAGAGATATGGCACGAAAAGCCTATTTTCATTGTCCTTTTCACGCTTCAAGTTGTAACTGTCTACACCTTCCTCCAACAGGACAAGGAAGATTTATTCTACTTTTACGGAGATTCAAGGAATAATCGGGGATTTCGAAGATCCTATCGTTAAAATTAGCACCTTGTTGAGATTTATCACAGTGAGATTACAAAACTATTTCTGAGTTGACGTTCGTAAGAAATTTTGTAGGGGAGCAAGCGGTTTAAATGATTACCGTGAAGAAAAAGGGGGTAAAATGGGATATAGATAGTTCGAGCCTCTTTAAGCCTTTAATCTTTCCATTGGACTGCATCGTCGTCATTGAAAATACTTTATTTATAACGTCATAAATTGGTAGTTTCAATTTAAGGCTCACCTATATAATAGCCTATCTATGCTGTACAGTTTAAAAGTAATTTATGCGTCTGGCCATTTAATGGGATCATCATTTCAAAGTTACAAATTTATTCTCCTACAAATTATATGAGAACCCGAATGATACATTTTTTTGGTATGCATTAGCGCTTAATTTTGTAACTGGTTTTATCTTTATCTCGTAATATTATAGCATAGCTCTAATTCTAAATTCACGCACATCGCATTTTAGGTTTCATGAAGACAATAATAAGATTATCTGTACTGCACGCATTTTCACATAATTTAGCATGCATGGTGGGATGATGGACGGTGTTCATGCGGAGATTTGAAACATCAGCAACCATTTAAGGGCCACTTCAGCTCATTTTTCCTTCTTAGAGAAATTCATGAGAAAGGAATGACATTTTTATGCGAGGAAATTTTCATGGACCAGAAAAAAGTATATTAGGATGGAACGGAGAAACTCTGAACTCGTGATCTATAATAAATTGCATAAACTCTTGAAATGTCATTGTAATCCTTTCTTCATGTAAAACTGGTTAATTTTCATCATTTCATCCTGAAGCAATTAAATTAATAACCTGTAACTGATCGGGATTAGAAATAAGTGCGTTTTCAAGTACAGAAAATTATTATACTTGGTATGCATGTTCTTCTTCAATGAAATGTAATGCTTTCTTTATGACGTGTAGTTACGATAGTATGTCTACTACGTACAAGTACGGCATACGCATAAACACAGTATTTTTTAATGATGGGGAGATGATAATGCGATAACGTTGGTCTAGCAAAGGTCATTTAAAAAGGATAATCTCCCTTAGTTCATCTAGGCAAGCCTCGAAGATTATTAGAATGAATGAATGCGTGCATGAAGACAATATTTCAAGAATTAAATTACATCTAATGGCGCATTAACTCGTTGGGGTTGATGATGATTACGATGCATCATCCCAGAGAAGGGCGTTCCAATACATTTTCCGAGTTGAATTGCTGCAGGTAGTAAGAGCTCGCTGGAACTAATAAGATTGCTATCTACAAAGTTTCAGAAAATAAGGAAGTGAGAGGATTCGCTACATTTAAAACGCATTTTTACTTGCAATTCAGAGATGCAGAGAGGAAAGCTTTATGCTTAAAAGTATTTTGCTTGCTGTTCCTCCACAATGAACGAGGATAATGATGATGTCTTAAGTAGTCAGTTCCCCTTCGTTTCCTTGCTGTTTGCAGGAAATAGTTGGAACATTTATCTTGCGCTATGCGAGTGTAAGAAAAATTTCATCGTTGCATTCAATTAAATCTTGCTTGAGGGCTCAAGGACTTCAGAGAAATAGAAAAAACTTTTGATATCGATAAAACTAAAGTCCATTGCCTGCAAGACCTTGTATTATTTTCAAACGCTGATACTGGCGGCCTTCAAATATTTCATAATTAATTTTTCCTATAACTTTGCACATTACGAACTTCACGGAAAGTACATTGAATTTGCAAAGAGATAAAATAAAATGAATTGCTGACTTTGTAGGAACGTACCGTACCGATTTAGGGGAAACTGAACGCATGTGGGTTTGAATCCCTAGACGGATGATGATTTTCGCATTTCCTTTCTCAATGAAAACTTAATAATTGATCAGCTCAGCTATGTAGCTGTCAAAAGAAACGGAAAAACTTTTTTCCTGATCAAATCTGAATGTATTTTTAAGAAGAAGAAAAATCAATGTGAAAGCGATCTCTCCGTCTTTGGCAAGCAAAGACACGCCTTAATGCTCCTAGCTTTCCTGAAATTTTTTAAATGTGGTTCTTAACTTTCGGTTTCGATGAATATTGCAGAGATCTACTTCAAAACTTCTGATTTCCCTTTAGGAAGGAAAGAAAAAGTTGAAGAGTCCACAAAGTGGTGGAAAAATCATATTTCAGAGATAAAAACGTGATACATTTATATCAAGCTTGGGTATTATACATTTGTAAGCGTTAATGAGGAATAAGTAAATTAGGACACGGTTTCATGCGTTACAGCCATAGGTTTTCCTTTACCTTCTCCCTTCGGAAAAGTTCTCCTTTCTTATCATATACTCATATATTTCGAGAATTCGGATATGCTCATTAAGAGGGCACAGTCAAAAGGAGCAGATTCAGAGCAGCAAAAAAACTTCCCATCATGCTTAATGCTTTCCTGCTTTGATTGATTTCTTAATTTTCTTTAAAAAATTATACTTTCCAAAGTGAACTGCCACCAACCTCAAGTTTGAGAGTTTGTCGAAGAAAAATTATAAACTTAGCAGAGAAATGCAACATTTCTTCTTCCTACTCTTGAAGTCTCCAAAACTTTCTACATTTTCATTTCATTTTCTCTGCTTGCCATTTTCTTCCCTACTTTCGTTGCATTGGCTTTATCAACAAAATTAAGTAATAAATGGAAGTAAAGTGGTTGTAGAAGTCAACTCGCATTGACTCGCGTCTTTTTTTTCCTCGAGGACAAAAATGAAAAGAAAAAGTGCTTGTCTTCCCGTCATTATCATTATTATCATCTATTTTCCGGGGAAGAATGAATACAATGTTCAATGCGCATTCGCATCTTGAAAAACCCTGTATTTTTATACAAACTGAATTTAAGAATGGAAATAATTAAATTATTTCTACAAACATAGCACACGCACGCATCCTTATCTTGCCATCTCTTGAAAAAGACGGCTAGCCTCCTTCCTTCCCCACATTCCATTCTGTCTTTAAACTCAACTTGAATTTATGTCCTATCACCGGTTAAGTAGTAAGAATGAGTGAGGAGTGAAGTGGAGAGGACGAGAGACGAGAAAAGGGCTTGGTTTACTACTCCAATGACTTTTTTTCGCTACTTTTGCTTCCAAGAACAAACAAAAAAAACTTTTGTGTTTGCAGTAGTAGCGCAGCATACAACAACAAACAATCCACGTAATGCGTGCATCAGGAAAATAGACGAGGAGCTTGACTTAAAGTAGAAAAAATGAGCCTGTCAAGATCTGCTTTTACATCTTGCACGCACTACTTCATTCAATATGAAACTCAAGCAAAAAAAGAAAAGTTACGGGGAATTTTTTTCTCCTCAGAGTAGCAAGTTCGTTAAGGGAAAGGCAAATTACGAAGGCTGAAACTAGCTCTTCTGGCTTGTAAACAAGATATAGGTACATACCATGTTATTAACGGACACAGTGCAGCATCGATACATATTATAGCCATGAAAAGAAATATTATTGCATTTTAGATTCCTTCTTCTCAAATTGTTTCTTCAGGTAGGAATTTTTTGCTGGTTTGCTCCGAGTAAGATAATAATTATTATATCAAGATCGCTCCGAACAACTTCAAATGAGCCACAACCACACACACACGCACTGACATGGCACTATAAAATGAGATAAAGAAGTTGTAAAGTGAAGACGTTTGGATAATAAAGCTTCCTTGTAAAGTCAAAGGAGGTACATATTCAAGCGAATAGGAAAATGTATGGATACGGAGAGAGATTGCTACATAATCATCAAGATACTTTGGCACTGGGTTTGCCGCATGCAACCCAAGTAGAATATAAATTACTCCTGTCCTCATTAAAATCTTAATGACAGGAATGGAGAAAGTAAAAAATTACTTGGAATTAGTATCACCGTGCTGTCGGGCAAGATAAGCTGAGGAGTAATGACAAGTAGAATATAAATTACTCCTGTCCTCATTAAAATCTTAATGACAGGAATGGAGAAAGTAAAAAATTACTTGGAATTAGTATCACCGTGCTGTCGGGCAAGATAAGCTGAGAAGTAATGCCCGTGTGGCAATAGAAAGCTCACATTTCATATGAGCATGATAAAATAATGGAGGTAAGAGGTGATTTTTTCCTTTTTAGAGTTCACGGGAAATCTTAATATGGCTCAGCTGTCACTTTACTGGAAAATGGAGTGATACTTACATATGTGCATACGTATTTTCTTATAGGAAAACTTTCATAGCTGCATGGAGAACTTATTTTTTAAAAAAAGGTAAGATTCATTAGGATGTTTGCCAAACGAAGAGGAAAGAATGATGAAAAATTGCAACAAGATAAGAGTGACATGGTTTCCTTTTTTTACTTTCTCTGACTCTGTTCACTTCACTTGTCTAGCGAGGTAGAAAGAGGAAGATGGTGAGTGGGAAATATCAAGTTGAAGTCTCCTTTAGTACGAACTACTTATAAGTTTTTCAGAAAGAAAATACTTTTTTTGTGGGAATTGAACGCGAGGAAATGACACTGCAAAAGGTCCAATTTAGCTTGATAAGCGATGCAATGGAATGAAAGGTACAATGACAAAGAAATAAGAATAGCGAGATTTTTTTCCATTGAATCTTAAACAAAAAATGAATCCGCTCATGCTATCATGGCATTGTTTCAGTTTCCCCATTTCCTTTGTTTACTACTTACTTTCGTGACACTTTAGTTTGAAACACTTTATCGTATTAGGGTTGCTGGTTGAGACTTTTAATTAAGTACATCACAAAGAGACTTAAGAAGTGATGTTCTTTCAATAAAAGCTGTTTGATAAAGGCTTAATTTAAAGCCTTCTAGGGCTGTTAGTGCGCGCAAACTTTCTGTTTGTTTCATTGCAAAGGAATTCAACAAAAATGAACGCACTCACCATGTCAAAGTCTTTCTTTTTCTCAATACAAGGTATTTGCTTACATGTACGAGATCATTAGCATAATATTACACCATGATCAACTCATCTTTACAACTGAACCTGACAGATCCGGGAGGATATATTATTACGTTTAAGTATTTTATGTAAGGGGAAAATATGAGTAAGCGAGTTCATGGTGCAAGCTATACAGCTTAGGTAGGTAATAATATTTTCTCGTTTATCGTGGTACCCTCATATCAATCTAATCATATGATGATGAAACTCGTGACTTTGCGTAATTAAATTTTCCAGAGGGCACAATGTATATTATGCAGAGAATATAAATTAACGAAGGGACTAAATCAAAACAACTTGTGTGAAACAAAGAGTGAGTTATGTGATCAAATAAATTTCCGAGTAAACAATGCTAATAACTTGACAAATACATTTAAAGCACCTTTCTGCTTACTTGAGTTACATGCTGATGAGATAATAATGATGATGAAGATGTGATACTTGAACAATATTTTTTTTTGCAAAAAAAACTCGGAGGTTAAAACCCTCACAGGAGTTATTGCATCAATGTTTGCAAATAGGGAAACAAGTTGGGACAAGATGAATAGGCTGTGAGATATTGGTATACCGTCATCATCGTTAATCTCCGAAAATTTCAAGAGATCGTATCAAGCTAGTAAAGAAAAAATTCATTTCAGTTTATCATAATACTAATACTCAAGTATTTTTCGCGTAAAAAAGTTTTTTTTGTTTTATTCCTTGAATATGTCATGAACTCGCCATAATTTTTTTGCAGCAATAAATGCACGAAAAATTCCTCACTTTAATGAAAATATTGCTCTTTCTTGAGAAAAAAGATCACGTCATGGTTTGTTTACGGTATTACTATGTAGCAATGTGTCATATTCTTTGGCAGGAATTGCGAGGAAAAAAGGTACTTTTCGCATCGCTTTATGCAGTACTTAATTTCTGAGCATGAATCATTGAGTCATGCTTATGATGATGTTGTAAATATTCCTGCAAGTTTTTTTTGAGAAGACAGTCTTGGCCTATTCTTTGAGAAAAAAATGGATCTTCCTTTGCCGAATAAATAAATGCACACAACTGCAAAGTACAAACTTTCTTGGACTGGAGCCGAAATACCTAATACGAAGATAGTGAATGTACTACGCATCATGACATTTTAAACTTCCGAAACAAAACCCGAAATTATAGTATTTTTCATTAACTTAATTTAAAAAGGCGCAATGGTACACTTGATTTCTATTAGAGTATTTCATGCCATCAGTACATTTCAGAAGAGAGGGATTTTACTTTTGATTAAATCAGGGAACTTGGAGGTTAAAGGTCTTTCAAGCGATCGATATCATTTCTAGTGCACACGCACGAACGTCACACGCAACAACTAAACTGTTTATACGTCTTTCAGACAGACAGTCACATCGTGTCTTCACGCATTTGTTATGATTGTTCTCCATGTTAAATGGTAATCCTATTTTGTAGTTTCTTCTTTTCTTTATTGGCTGGTGTTGCATTTGTAAAAGCGATTTGTCTAGCTGATTCACGATCACATGTCAGACAAGTCAAAAGTGGTTCAAGTCACCTTTCCCTCCCTAGATGAAATTAGGAGAGGTGTTCATTCTTTCGCATGATACGTACACTTGACTTGGTTTGGTTTGATGCTCTCCTCCAGTCAAATGGTAATTGACTGGACGAGTCATACAGGAAGAAAATCTTCATTCTCTCTAATTCAACCTGTCAACTTTGATCAAGAAGGGGAAATAAAGATGTTAATATGATGCTTGTGTAGTAGAATTTTGATTGGCTCAAGCTCAAGCTTGAAACTGGAAAAAGGATTTGCTCGCGTCTTAAATCAAAACTTAAGGAAAGAATAAAAATGTGAGAATATAATTTGATTATCTCCATCTCTGGAGAAAAATGAAATCGAAATTGGATTTGTGATTTCATTAGGAGAACATCTTTCAGAAGAAAGGGATAAATGAAACGTGAAACGCTGAATATGCAATGTAATACAATACTACAGCGGGAATGTGAATCTAACTCTGGCCAACACTTCACACGAAAGAGCAATAAATGCAACATTGTCATAAAATGGAGGATTTTGACACTAATCTATTCTACTCAAGAGAGGATTACACTTCAGTTTAGAATTGCAGTGAAAACTAAATGACTTTTCCTGTAGTCATATACTTATATAGAGATTGTATTCATCCTTATTCTCGGAGATATCTTTATTTATGAAAATTCGACCAAGCAAATCGGCATATTAAGTCACCTTTAATTTTGTAATCTTCGAAGATTATGTTAGTAATATGCATACTTCATACTTCTAAGTATTTATTTATTAGAATCGAGTAAATGAAAAAAGTGGATAAAATTGTTTTTATGAGTATTAAGGTAATCATGTTAACATCAAATGTCAGAAAGTAAACCCATTTCCATTATTTTCTGAAACTGATTGGATTAAATAATAAAGCTGTACAATATGCAGATTTGAAAAGATCAAAGGAAACAATGTTTCACTGCTTTCTTTCGCAGCGTAATAGACAGACATATCTCCAGGCTTAATCTGGAAATGTCAAAACGAACCAGACCTGACTAAGTACATTCTCTGATGATCCCCAAACGCTGAATCAAAATTGTCTTTCAAAAATGGAATCCCCTGTACTTTGATATCTAAACATTATTGAGGTTAAAGCCACATTAGGTTTTACTTCCACAATTCCCCCACACAGTAAACTGTATTATTTTTCGGGGAGCTAGACAAACACATCATGGGAAAGTTTAAAAGACTCAATTTTCTTTGGTACACATACCCAGAGTTTGTCTAGAAAAAAGGCATTACTTTCCCATATCACTCTAATCCATTCCATCTGGTGTACCAAGAGATCCCGAAGCAATACACCTAAAATCCAATTCCCTCTATCTGACCAGGTTGACAATGCAATAGACACGCAACATTCTACCACAACGGGGTATAAAACGTAAAGAATATTTCTTTGGTGGAGGAAAAAGTAGTTTTAAAAACAGGTCAGATCAGAAAATGAAGTTTGTCCACGGTACACTTAACGTACAGTGCTTGGGAGAAGAGAGTGCGGTTACCATTTGGCTGACGGTTTTTTGGCAATCTTTTTTTTGGGTACTGCTGGAGTAAACATGTACCTATGTATGTAAGTATGTAAGCAATACTAACAACGTCTCCGTTTTTTCTATTGATTTACAGGATCCCATGGGGCTCAACAGTTCGAGAAGCAACCAGAGTATACAGAGGTTAACCCTGGGCAGGAGACCAGGCTAACCTGCAAAATCTTCAGTAAAAAGGGACAGTGTTCCTGGCAAAAAGATGGAAAGGTAAGAGAACTACTTCTGCGACTACTTACAGCACACAGAAGAGTAGCGGCTTAGTCATTCTAAAAAACTTTTTATGGACACATTAGATGGAATTTTTTTTATACCGAAACCAAAAACTTGATCCCAGAAGTTCTCCTTGTATTGCAATGATCCCATGAAAGCTTTAAGAGATATTCTATTCCAATCATCCGATACCTCACCACGTGCGGAAACAAAGGAGGATCTTTATATTTCACTTATTGCTCCATAATGTTGACAGTAAAACCATCTAAAGTCTACATTTAAATTCCATATGCTCCCTCTCCCCATTCCCCAGAAACATTTTTATCTGCTTCTATCTTTAGCAACAGCACTAAAAGAATTCGTAACGTTTTTGCGTACCATGCTACTACTACTTACTTCTACCCAGGTTCCAAAGGAAACCACCAACACATCAGCGAAAGCCTTAGGACAAATATTGTACGAAGGAAAAAACTAAATTTCATTTTGTCCAAAGGCATGGCATGTCTTCAATGTTTACATAAGGTTTCTTTCATTCGGTGAGATTTGAGAAGAAGTTTATAAGGCCTATTAGCTATGAGCAAGGAAATCTTTTCCATTATCAAGGAGATGGGAAAGGAAAGACGCTCATTTTCTTGGGAAGCCTTTTGTCGTTATTCTCAGCTTCCTCTTTGCTTTTAGTTTTGCATTAAAATCGTATCTCGATGGGAAAGAAGATGGACAAGCACAATTTGTATCACTTTACTTTCAATGGCTCGATTACTTTTTTTCTAAGGAAAGGGATAAAAGTCTCAGAGATTTTTTTGCAATGATGTGTCGTCCTCCTGAGATGACGGGGAAGCGAAGGCGAGCAATATCAGCATGAAAGCGATAGAAAATCCAGAAAAATCGTATTGATGCTTAGGTATACAGGGATATGTAATAGGTAAGCTTTCACAGGTAGCAGAAAAAAGAGGAACCATCAAAAGAAAAAAATGGAGCATTATGAGGGTAATCTCTGCGCTGGAGAGAAAATGCTCACGGTAAATATATTATGTAGAACAAAGTTATTTTTTGAAACCGTATTATAGAACATAACTGCTAGCTTTGCATTTTACAACATTTACGTATTCGATCTGCCTTCTATTTTGTAGTATTTTTTCTGTGCATATTTTTATTCCATTTTTAGTCATTCCTACTTAGATAAGTATTGTTTCCTCATTTTCTTTTATTTTACTTCCATTCCACCCATCATATTTGTTTTTGCTTCCTGGGGTGGTTTGAATATCATTGTTTAAAACGTTTCTCAAAAATTCAAGTAAAATAAAAACAGGCTGAGTGCATACATAGGTTGAGGAAGTTACTTAATATCAATTTGCTTGAGGCAATAACATTTTATTGTTCAAAGAAAGGACTACACCTGTCAGGTAATGTCACATCTCATTTCCATTTCTGTCATCATCTCAAG
>JAHZNI010000901.1:0-16027 GCA_027744415.1 Seira ritae
ATCAAAAAATTTCGTGAAAAGTCCTTATCGATACAACGATTGCAAAATTTTACTTGTCATACTCCTCCCGCTTCACAAAAAATTGCTTATTCCATTCGCATTCCATAAATTCATGTTAAGAAATCTACTACCTATGCATGTACCTAAGTGTTAAAATATCTATCATGAATTGCTTCAATAACGTTTCTGGGACACTGGCTCAATTCAGGAGAACTCCTATTCTATTATTTTGCCCTTCTAAAAGATGAAATCATAAAATGCTTTTAAATCAGTCTACTAGTAAATTTTATAGTTGGCAGACCCACCTTTTAAGCAAACCATTTATTTTTCAGGCATAATTGGAAAATCTAGTAATCTGTCATGCATAATGCGAGGACGAAGTTTGTTATCGTAGTCGATTGTTTCTTTCTATGTAATTATTAACCACAAAATTCATGTAAGATTATTCCCAACTTTATATTAGTCGTGTTGCTTCTGATTCATTCCCCGGGATTTTTAGAATTACATTTATTCGGAATGGATTCTGCAATCAACCCACCAATATCTTCAGAAAACATAGTTTCCTCTGAATTGTTAGAGTCCGACTTGCTGATTTCCTTCAAATGGACAATTTTCTCAGCCCAAGTTATCAGCTATTGGCCGATATCAATCAAGTCCGATAGTAACAGAAAGGTTTTAAAAGCAAGTCTCATTAGCTGGTCAGCGTTGATATCAGTTTGCTATCTTTTTATGAGCATGGTCTTCGTATATTTCTATTACAACATAAAGGCCACGGAGTTTTTTGCATACACCCGTTTCGTCTCCTTTGATTTCTTAATTATTTCAGTATGGGACGCTATTGTGCTGATTTCGTACACTAGTTTGCGTTTGCGAGGTTTTTTAGGGGTTAAAAGATTTCGAAAACTATTTGAAGATATTGTGGAATTGTTAAAATTTTGCCAACACAAGAACCTAACTGGCAGAGATACAGTCTCGAAGTGTGTGAAGCAGATTGATGCCCGGGCTAGAAACGTTCTGTTTCTTTTCCTTGGCATAGGACTAGGTCATTGCATTTGCTACTGCTACTGGTATTTGAATGGGCGAGGGGGTGATAGTGACAAGTCATTTTTTATTTTCGTTATGAACCTCTTCATGGAGGTATGCCTAATTTGTCACAACTTCGAAGTAATTTTCATGATCTCTTTTATTATGATCATTACGTTAGGATTCAAAATAATCAAAGATAAGTTGAAATTATCAAATTCTAGTCATCGTTTAATGAAGCGAAGCTTACCCTTAGGGAAAGCAATGATGTCATCGAAAGATGACAAATCTATCAGCTATAGAAGCATAGGTCATATAGAATTAGAAGATATATTCAATGTCATTGATGGAATCGAAACTGTTATCGAAAACTTTAATGAGCTCTTTGGGCCTGAATTAGTCATAGAAGGAGTGATGCCTTTCACTCACGTCATTTTCTCCTCTTACTTTCTCTACGCGGACCCGAGAATGTCATCTAACTTTCACTGGGCGATCACGTACGTAACGCCTTTGTTGTTATACCCGATTTCCTTGGTGTCCTTATGCTACTATTCAAGCCAAGTGTCAGTCATGTGCGGTAAGATGCTGGCTGAGTTTGAGAAAGTGCCATTTAGCCTCCTTAGCCTGGAAGAAGATCGAAGAGTAAGCATACGTATATACTAGACTTATTGGCAAGTCAACATGATGTACACGCAATTTTTTCATGTCCTTTCTATTTCTGTAGATACAGCTACTTTGCTCCAGATTGCTGACCAACCCACCCGGCATTCATGCATGGCGTCTGTTTAGTCTTAAGGAATCATTGCTATGTTCAGTATGTTTCACATGAATAATCTATCCTGAGATCTCATTAATTAATACTCATTTATTAACTCTAATTTATTCTTTTCTTCTAATTTCTTTATTTAGGCATTAAATTCATTGGCCACATATATGGTTGTGTTTATTCAATTGCGAGAGCTTTACAATGGTCACTAAAATAACTTGATATGCAAATGTGCAACATAAAGTTTTGAATTTAAAAAAATGTCTTTTATATGCGTCAGTGAAATCTATTGAATGATTGGTGATTTTTACATTACAGTTTCAAGAATTTTGAAGACATTAAGTTCTTGTCGCAAAACACCTATCAAAGTACAGGTTTTTCATATAATTTTATATAATATCACCAGTGCATTTACAGTTATATCCTTTGATCTCGTTAAACTTAAATAATAGAAGTCAAAATCAAACTTAATCAATCAACCAGTGCCAACCATCAAGGATGTCACTCTGATTTTGACTACCAGATTTTGACTATATGTTTAGATTTGTATGACACAAATATGTATTTGCATCATGTACGTATACTGTATTATGTATTACTTTCCGAGTGGAGTGATGAATGGAATGTCAGATAATTTCTGCTCCAGTACCAGCGTCCAGCACAATATTTCATGGTCATTTCAACTTGTCCTGTTTATGTTATGTACTATATTTACCATTGAGAATATGATAGTAAGCAAAAACTGGACATACATGAAGCAAAAGTCAATATCACAACTGCTGACGGCGACGGTACTACTTAAAAGTTTTTCTTCTACTTTGTGAGAAAATTTTTTGCCACTAATATTGTCGAATTCTGGCCAATTTTTGACGTAAATTAAGGAAAAAGGTTCTGCAAAATATACGTTTTTGAAAGTAGTAATGAAGAAAGCAGAAATTAATGTAGTGCCTGTACTTTACACGAGAGGAACCCATTACCAAGTTGGGTATAGCATCGTAAGTTTTAATATTGTTCATCTCCATTACTTTGAATAATTTAATGTTACAAACATTTCACCTTCCAGGGAAAGTCATTTGGTAGCTTAATTAAGGATTTCTTAGAAGATCTGAAATCATACCAAGAGATTTCGCTTCCCCTGTATGAACTACCGGAAGGCAAGAAAGAGTATGATCGAGTTCTCTGTATTTGCACTGCTCAATTTCCCCATTATGTCGACGAAATTAAAGGGATAGCAGATGGTGCAGGGCTTCCATTTCACAAGGTTGTAATTTTAAAACAAGAAGAACGAAGAAAAGCAATTCGATTTACTACATATTAAGTAATATTTGACATACAGCTCTTCATCCTTCATGTGGAATATCTAATGACTGCAACAGAGTTGTCCATTTCTCCTAAAACTGATCATGGTTGCACGGACATAATGTGCAACAATCCAAACGAGGTCATTTTGGGGCACACTGAGGATGCATATCCGGAATGCTACGGGAGAGCATACATTGTCCAAGCTGAAGTAATTGATGATATTGATGGGCACGTGAAAGAACAGTTCTCTTCAATATCCTATCCAGGATTTCTTCCGGGTTACACAATGGGATTCAACAACCACGGAATGATTCACTCTATCAACACGGTCAACCCCGAAAGAAGGAATCCGAACGGAACGCGTAAATATGTACTTAAGCAGGCAGTGACTTTCTTCAAGCCAGGAAGATACGACAAGTTAAAATATATCTTTTACTTCCCGTCTTTTAGCTAGAGAATTCATAGCGAGGGCATTGCTCGGAGTAAAGTGTCTAGATGATGCTCTAAATGTACTGAAAACCCCTGGATATGGAATTGCTGATGGCTTTAACGTAAACATCCATTTTGCCAAGCAGGAAGCGGAAACCGATTGTCTACAGCATTGAAGTGGGTCCAAGTACGGGTGATGGAAAGAAAGAAAGTTCACTAGACATTTTGCAAGTTCCCGTTGGTGACTCATATTACCATTGTAACAGGTAAGCAGTGAGCAGGAGCAATTTGGCCAGTGTCAATACTACATTAATATATGACAATGACAAAATATATTTACTGTCTCTAACGCCTGGGTAACCACGCAGGTATGTAAGGCTGAACGTGGGGAATGCAAAAACTTTCTTCGCCGTAAGCACGGACTATAGGATAGAGAGGTTAAAAAATCTTCCGAAAGCGAAAAATGAGAGTGACATAAAGAGATATTTAAGCGATAAGGAAAATACCGAATGGCCTATTTTCCGGAATGGGAAAGGAGAGGATAAAGGACAAACTGTATTAACAGGTCTGAAATCAAGTGCAAGGCTATATACTATGAGATGGTCCAATGAATTCATGTATCTTTTTATTATTATTTCCTTTACAGGACTGTTCAATACAGCCAACAAAACATGGTCGTTATATACGGGACCTGCTGCCTCCACGGATCCTGTCGCACTTATTCACATGAATTTTTAACTTTATAAAACTGCAAACTGCACAAAACTATCTAGTGAAACATAGATGCATATGGACATATATTGTATGTGTTTGCGTTTTGGTTGTTTGAGAGGAAGAATAAAATTAAAATATTTTAGGGACAACTCATAAAAGTACGTGGATAATTGGATGGGCGGGTGTGGATGTATGCTTAAATGACAACAAATTACTGCTGACCATTAGGGAAGGCACATGAGGCCAATGACGTTTGCATGTTATTCTAGAGGTTCCAGGACCAAGAAAAGCTAAAGCCAACCATAGTCTCACTATCTCACAGGAGAAATTTTTCTGTTCTCGTCAAGCCAACGGGTTACCAGCCTTGAAAACAATTTTGTGAACCAGAATATTCTTTCAAACATTATATTATTCTGCTTGCCACGCTGAATAAAAGACTTCATGTCATTTGTGTCACTTTTGGTCATTATTTCACATTTTGCGAGACACGTTGCGAGAGGGAATGAATGAGTCCATGAACAAAAAGAAGGCATTTTTTTTACCATTTTATCATTCACGCATTTCGCTTCTTACAGCGTTTTATGTTTATGGTTGTCACAATAAACGAGGATGCCCTCTGATATATAGCTCAAATTCAAATGACTTGAGAAGCTTGTAACAAAATTTTGCGACATTCATTTACTCACAGAAAGTTCGTCTCAGAAAGAAATGGAATGAAAGTGTCATAAAACTGAAACTCAAGAGTGCACTTACCGGTTTTTACCAAATCGATATATCTGAAGTGAATTGACAAATTTGTTCACCTGAAATAAACATAAAAATGATATTTTGCGTAGTAGCTATTTGTCCATTCCTTGTTTATTCTAGTCATATTTCTACGCAAATTGCTTTTTGTGACGGTATTTTAAGGACTTTTTTGAAGGACTCTTGTCCAGTTGCAAATACGAGATTCATTAAGAACGTTTCTTCTTAATGAGTATTTTTCGTGAGGATATTCAAAAACCCCCGAAGGAAGATGTTTCAGTGTTACAAACATAGTCCATCGAGCCATTTCCTTGTGTGTCTATTACGTTGGTGAAGCGCAAAGAGACGACGAAAAAAACCTTGTGTGTTTGAAAAATGGAACTGAAAACTTTCTCTATCCAACTTGATTGCTCTACAAGAACGTATTTCGCAGGGCAATACATTACCGGCAAAATTCTAATAACAAATGACACAGAGCTTAAAACACGAGGGATTGCTTTGCGATTTTCTGGAACAGCCTCGGTCTCTTGGCTCGAGTCAGTCGAAGAGGGATCCGGGGACTCCTTACGGAGCGTTGTGAAACATCATGCGAACAAGGAAATCTACATGGACGAGGAGCTGTATGCTTATGGACGGGGTAAGTTGTATAATGGTGTCTTACAGAAGAAACGCAATTAATTACGTTGATTGCTTTTTATGGCACAGCGGGTGAATCCGAGGATCTTGTCATTGAACCCGGGTCTCACGAATACCCTTTTACGTATCAATTACCCCCAAACGTTCCATCCACTTTTAAATATGATCTGGGACAAATCCATGCTGATGTTACCTACCGCGTTGAAGCAAAAATTAAGAGATCTGCGTGGAAATCTGATCACAAAACCAATATGGAATTTTTCGTTAATGCAGTTATGAATGTAAATCGCTATTCTCAGTCCACTCAACCGGTTGTCGTGTTCAAGGAGAAGCATCTTTGTTGCTTCTGCTGCAAAGATGGCCCGATTAAAATGAATATCAAAATGCAGAAAACGGGATATTTTCCTGGAGATATCATGACTTTCTCCGTTGATATTACCAACAACAGTTCAAAGCGAATTACCAGCATTGACACATCCATAGAACAGGTTAAAAATTTCTCTGAGTTTTAAAAAAATGCGATTGAATAGAGTAGTTAGTAGTGCATGGTTTTTTTTCAACTTCCGTTCACATAACCATAGGAAACTCGATATCTTTCGACGGCCACAGACGTGGAGAAAGTTTTTCATGAATTCGTTGTGAAGCTTCCACCAGGACCACAAGTTGAATCTAGGCAATCTGAAAACTGGAAAGGAGAGGTGATCATACCTGACGTTCTGCCCACAAATCTTGGTGGTTGCCATATCATCCTTAGAAGCTACTCGCTAAAGGTACCCTGGTACCCAAACTCAAATATTCATGATGCGACCTGCACTAAACTTAAATTAATTTGATAATAAAATTGTGATGCAGATTACTGCTAATATCGCATTGTCTCGAGGGCTTAAGGCCGTGGTCCCAATTGTCATTGGTTCAGCTCCGAAAAAAATCAATAGTAATTCAGACGATCCACACGATATAAGACAGATGAGAGACAGAAGCCCAAGCTTCAATGAACCGTATCGTACGTAAGTTATAAAGACGAGTTAATCGTTTGAAATACAATTTGTCGGACAAAATAATTTTATTCATCTCATTAATTTCAGTACCACCGGATTATAAAGATATAATGAGAACCGACAGCCGACCCGATTCCACAACTGATTTATACATGTAGATTACATGATGTTATGTTATGAAGTAAATGAACATGCAAAATGCAAATGAATTCAGGTAAAAAAGATTAGGAGGTAGAAATTAGATGATTGTAACACTAACACTATTACTAATTTTAGTTAGTAAGCACATGAAATTGCACTTACAACAACATGCGTAACTCAAACATTTAGTAAGTAAACTGTGTATTCATACCTTTACTCTGCAAATAAGTAAAAATTATATGTCATTTGCCATCTTTTCAGAAGTGCTCTGAGCAGCAACAAAACATTTATTTATCACGTTACTTGTTTTTTGTGGTTTTTATGCAAATATAATTCTGGTATTTAAAAATACACAGCCGTTCTGGTATTTAAACATGTAATCATTTTTTCAGCTATTCATAATCAATTTCAAAGCAAAACAAGATGTGTCTATATTTGATATAGGATTTATGGCTCAAGATTCATTCATGGTTCAGGAAGCAATGTTAGTGCTGTTCGACTGGTATGGCATACTTTTCCAGTTTGATTTGCATAAGTGAAATAATAGACAGCTTTTTGATTTTGAAAAACAAAGAACTGACAAAAACAAAAACCTTACTATAACTGGGTCAAATGGCATGCTTGATGCTGCAAATAGAAAATAAAAAATATTTACGAAAGCAATAATAGCAAAACGATCAATTAGAGAAAGGAAAGTATCTTAACTTTGCACCTGCACATGCAAGTGAGAAGCAATATATTTATTATATGGCATTCCAAGTGGAAGTTAATAAATTCCTAATTCTTTGTACTTAACCGCCAATAACATTCATATCCAGACACAACGAGGACAAAACATTGCATTTTAATTTCCTGGAAAAACTGCGCGTTGGTTTTCGCAGTGTGTTGTGTAATGTGTAATCGAAGCCAAAAGACTGTTCTTTACTCTTTACGCTGCCGCCGGTGAAATGTAAAGTTTAATACCTATGCAAATGCAACAATGACACATTTGGCATTCTGCTGCACGTACACAACAACATAACGTGAGAAGATAACTAAAACTATCCACCCACTCAAAATGCCAAATTTAGAAAGCCAGGCTAGGCCAGTCATTAAACATAGCAAGGTGTCTTCTAAGAATAAAAATTAGATTGAATTATTCTCTCGTATAAGGTTTAGAAAATGATTAGCACATTATGGCACGGCATATAAGTGTGGAACATTTAGTTTTGGAAGAACCCAATGAATTTTAAAGAAGTTACATAAAGTATCTTTATACATAATATGAAGTTCTTTTTAAATCGACTTCTAATTTTTCTGTAAGCACTAACTAGCACTTACTTGTAAGCAGTATCAGTACCATCATCACCATCATCATAATATCATCGATCGCATCGATACTTTGTTTTGTGGTATGTACACAGCATTTAAGTCATGTTGGCTGACTAGTAAAATATGAGAAGGTGTAGGAGTAAAAGATATCATGTTGCTACTAGGATTTTTTCATACAATATTCGCCGCCAAGTCAATCCCGATTTGCGAGGTCGTTATTTGTTTGTCTAAGCACAATTCATCGCGACATCGAAGATTTTCTAGGACTCGTATCAGCATGTATAACCTATGTATAACCAAGTGCTTGCAGCATTTCATTTGTAATCGTAACCATATCGATATCAATATAGGCTATTCATGTTGTTTAATCAACTAAATTCTGTTATTCCTATTAGGTATAGGATATAAGCCAGTTGGTTTACGGTGAGGCAGAATTAAATGCATACCTATATTTGCTTTTGGCAATTTCTCATTAATTAGAGTACTGACTCACACGATATCAGGCTGATTAAATTGTGAGTTATCGGATCATACTAAACTTTCGACGTTCTGTGCGTGGTTTTCCGTGACTTATGTATTGTTTTCATAAACATGATCGTTGGGATTACACGCTTCGTGCTGTCATTCGATTTCTGGAGCTCACTCCAAATCATTCCGAAAGGTGCATGACGAAGCGAACACGAACGATTAGGGAAAGTACTTGCTGAAATAATCATGTCATTTAGCTGTCATTTAAACTGCAATACAAACCTTTTTATTTTGACAAAATTGAAAGGAAATGCATAGACTTTGGTTCTGCAATTCAAGTTTTCTATGATGCAAGCAACTCAGTCGCCGGACCAGGTAGTAACGCTGCCGGCTACCATTGATGTGATAGTGATTGTTGCTCCTGTGACAAACGTAAGTAATCAATTTTAGTAATCATGAATGCATACTACATGCTTACATGCCATACGTTTCTAATGAAGTACATAAATTTGTGCGTAATCAACAGGAGTATTGGAAATTGTTCGTTAGTCTTGTAACGATCTCAGCACTATGCCTTTTCATCACTCTGATTTTGTACATTTTAATATGGAAAAAATTAAACTGTCAAGGGTGGACTCAGTTTTCGTATCTCCTTGCGCTTTTCATGTTCTACTGTGTGTTTGTACCAGCCCTTTGTCCAGGTCTTACATCCGGGGCCGACAGAAACTGGGGTTGCTTTACTTTATGTAAGTCATCGTGTTTAAATATAAAAATAATAATCATAATCTTTCGTGGTCAACGGATCTGTATATGTATTCATTTTTCTAGCGATCCTCAATCAATACGCCTTCGTAGCCGCTAAGACTTGGCTTATTATAATTAGCATCGACTTGCTCTCCACTATAAGGTAAGTACATATGCCTCAAGTGTAATTTTTTAAGTCGAAAGAAATCGTTCTATTCCAGACTTGCATGATTTTTTCCAGACAAATGCGCATTGTCGCACAACGCCCCTATAAAAACTTGGGACGATTTGCACTCTACTCTGCAATAGGATGGACGTTTCCACTGGCGTTCGTTATCACTGGGATACTAATGAACTGGAAATATCGGCAAGTTTTGGAACAATTTTTAGTTTCTCCCACTACGGTGAAGCTACTTTATTTTTTAATTTCAATGAATATTTTTCACAGCAAAATGCTCCCCTCAAAATTAACTGACGAAGGGCTCTGGGCTACATTTCCAGACTACGGATTTCTCCATTGCCGTATCCCAAATTGGTTTGTATGGGAGTGCTTTGTGTTTGGAAACTGTATCTTTCACTTTTCCATGTTTTTCTTAATTGCCATAACAATTTTTCGCCAGAGGCACATAGCCACAATACCACTTGCCAATGTCAACATTAGTGGCTCTCGAGTTTCGCCGTAAGTTTTATTCTGAATAATACATGAGTTTCTCAGAGTACCCCATCAACATATGAACTTACTTATACCTAAGACAAACATCATTTTTCATTCCAGAATTATCATGCTTATAAAATTATTCATCGTAGTCGGTCTGAGCTGGAGTTATATAGCCGCACAAGATCTACTCCAGGCTGGAAATATAAATACGAAGCAGTCGTGGGGATGGCATATTTTCCGATGCATTTACTTTTGCCAAGGTGTCTTCATCTCCGTAATTACACTAACCAATGGGCGAACTATGCAATATTTAGTCAAGAAGTACCCCAAATTCGGAGGTTCCACTCGTTCAAGCAAAATGATTTTGCCAGTAGTATTCAATGAATGCCGATACTAAGCAAGCAAGCGATAACGATGCTTTTTTGAAGGAGAGGGGCAATGGGGAGGTGTTGGAAGATTCGCTTGTTTTACATGCCATTTTGCTGACTTTTAAACAACCTTAGATTTTTTCAAGGGAATAAAATCCTTACTATATTATTTACAGCCCTGCAGAATTTGCGAGCGACCTTTGTGAATGCCATAAGGAAGAAATTACGGACTGATGGACGAAAGGAATCCATCCAAAGCTGCTCCTCTCAAATGACCACGGATACAATAATATAAATCTTGGTTTAAAACGTGTATCATTTATAACATTGTAAATTACATACATTCAAGTACAAAAATAAAGCCTAATTTAATTTTTACTATTTAGAAGATTGACTTAATTCTTTCACATGTTTTGGTACTCGGACCTTTACGCGTTTTCTTTTCTTTTTGGGTGGACCTTCCTCAGAATTATTATTATTATTCCCACCAGCACCAGCATTCGTTTGAAGACTTGTCTTTTTCTTTGACTTCTTGCAAGACAATGGGTTAGGTCCTGCCCTCTTCCGCTTCCTAGTTCCTTTCCGAACAGCACCACTACTCCCCGGTAAAATGTCGTCTTTGATATGCTGCAGGATCTCCTTTTGATAACCTGAGACTTCCAGCTTCTTCTTATCTCGCTTCTCCGTCCACGCTACACTCTTATCGGATGGCTTCTCCAGTGTAGGCGCGTTTCCATGTAAATAAACAAGTGGCACTCCAATTAGCTCTCTCAAGCTCGACCTTAAGTTCCCATCCTGCGTTGCTACGATAAACTTATCACTTCCGTCACTCTTCCCATCACTGTTCTTCCTAGGCTTATTTTTGAAGACTATGGATTTCAAACATGAGGCTGCAGGGATCGGCTTTTCTCCATGCTGACATTTATGCAACTGCAGTCCCTTCAGTACTTGAACTGAGCCATACAGAGAAGGGCCTAACTGTTCCGTTTCAATCAAGACACAGGGAGTCGTCATCAACTTGCAAGGTCCATCAAATATTTTTGGGAATTGTTCCTTCATGTTAACTTTTGCCCCCAGAACAACATTGGCGAAGGTCCCATCCACAAGCACCTGAAAGGGTGGTTGGAAACCGAAGTTGTGATGGAAAAATGTCATGTTCCGCTGGAACTTTTTGTGTCGTTTGACTCGCATTTTTAAGCCTTAAGACAAGAAGACGAACGACCAATCTACTTGTTTTGTGCCCACTGCCGCAGCAACTAACCAAGTAAAGGGACTGATCTGCCTGAAAATAATAAAGAACTTTTTGTCATGTTCATCTAATCAAAAATAGCTACCAAACTAAACTAAAAATACATTTCACTTGAATTTTGTTTACCTCTAGAAAAGGCTAATTAAGTTCCGCAAGTAATAATGTTTCCTTTGTTAACTGTTCATATTATGAAATATCACGTTCATTCGATTCCTTTAAAGTCTTTCATCGTCTCAATCCATGACATGCGACACTAAAATCTTCATAACTTAATTTAAAATTTAACCATGTGCTTATGTGCTATACATGGAAAAGGCTGTTTACTTTTATTCAAGGTACACACTGAAAGGCGGGTTTTGATCAGTGCAAAGTGAACTTCTGTTCTTCATCCTTTTCGTTCTGAAGAAGCTTTGCTTTTTTACGATGCTTTGTTTATGTGATGGTCATGCTATGAATGGATGCGGATGGATGTGGCTGCTGTGTGGCTCCTATTTATATTGCTCCTTGCCTTTACTTTTTGCTTTGTTCTCTCTGATCTGAAGAATACATTACATGAGGCCGAGCTATAACTCTGAGGAGGCATAGTAAGAACATTGAAGTACAGTACGGAACGAGACAGGCAAAGGCAATCCCGTAATCCCATCCCAATGTAGTTGGGCCTGGAAAAGATCTTCGTTTGTTTTCATTCCATAAATACACACGCTCGGCTCGCTGCTGTAAAGAATGTGTGTAGTATCGAGAGGCAAGAAAAACTTCTCCACCTGCGCTAAGTTTGAACATGCTAAAAAACATCAATCTAAAGAAAAATAATTTTTTTATGAACATTGAACATAATAATATAGAGTATAGTAGCAATTTTTTTCTGGTTATAAATAGCCAACAAACACAATTGATTTCAGTAGTTTATGTATGATAAACACGCAAAAAAGTGAGGGAAGCGGACCTAATTACAGAGGTAATTAATATGCATGTTGCCTGATAATTTGATTGTCTATTTTATTTTGTTTATTTGTTTGCTCTGATTTTGTCATGTGTCGTTTTTGTTAATGAATTTTCAACGACTTAATTACAGTAATTTTTGAATATAATTATTTTAGATTGAGGCTGGTAGCTGGCAGATATTGAGTTTTGTGTATGGAACTCAGTCAAAATGTTTAGCCCGTTCTGGACCTGTTAATAAGTGACAAAACAATTAAGGTGATAAAAATGTAAATGGAAGAATAAATTAAGTCGGTATTGTGTTGGCCCATTGGCTTTTGACTGGTTTTATATATTTCTTTATTTTTTGATGATATATTCAGAATTTCAGAATGGATGATTCCGACAGTGTAATGATGTCACTCCCGGAAGGGATGACCGAACAAAATCTATTTGAAATAGTCCGTGAACTTCTTGGTGATGAGTCAATGAATGATGCTGAGCTTCTGTCAGTATTGAAAGGCGGTGTGTTCCAAGAGCTTTGTCCAGATATTGAAAAGTTTTGGAGAGATAGACAAGGAAATAGAGCTTCGGGATCATCCAGTCAACAGGCCTCAGTGAAGAAAGAAATTAAGCAGGAAGTTGACGATATTTATCCCTCTAGTCATTTGAAATCAAGAGAAGAGTCATCAGTACCACACTCGCAGCGAGCGGAAAGCACAAAGATTAAAGTGAAATCTGAAAAACAATCAGATTCAGACGATGACGAGTCTTCAATTTCACGGAGTCATCTCACGATCGTGAGCACGAGAAAGTGAAAGCCAAATCGTCTGAGCCAGAACGTCCCAAAATAAGCCTTGGTGCTTCAAAAGCCTTAAACAAAAATGACTCGTCGTCTGACTCTGAGGATGATAAATCCTCAAAACCATTTAAGCAGGAGAAGGAAAAAAAGAAACGAGTGATTTTCATTTCGTCATCTTCAGGCAGTGACAATGATAGGTCGAAGCGTGAAAGGGAAAAGGAGAAAGCGAATCACGGAGAGGCAAGAAAGGAAATAAAGACTGAAAGCGGAGAGAAGCCCAAAATACATTCTTTTTATCAAGATAAAAGAACTATTGAATTAACATCTCAGCAGCCCTCTACATCTACGAAGGATGTGCAACGTGACGTTGAGAAGAAAAAAGAACTCAAACCGTTTTCCAAATATAGTCGTTCAGTATCCCGTATAAACTTGAGAAGATGGAGGCCTAATTTAGACAAAAATCATTTAAAGTATCAAAGAAAGTTCAGACTGAAACCAATTTCTATTACTTGCGTTGACCTGTTGGACTTTCCAATGATTTTCCGTGATCCCAATAAAAAATCCAAAAACGCCAATGCTGTTCCCCTGAAATCTGGGCTGGAGCTTGAAACAGACATGACGGAAATGATAAGAAGGCTGGAGCGTGACAAACTGCGATGGTTTCGCAAAGAACTGAACAAGCAAGCGAGTAGAAGTTTGAAGGGTCACAAGAGAAGTATGGACTCGTCGGATGAAGACAAGAGAAAGTATAAACGAGTAAGGATTAGTGATTCTGACAGTAGCAGTGTTGGATATCAGAATAAGCCGACACATAAAACCTCCACCGACAAGGATAAGAGTAAAGGCAAGTTGACCAAGAACGAAAAGGATGCAGAAGCGAGACGGCGAATGGTTGAAGAAATCAAAAGAAAGCAAGATAAAATTTTGAAACAGAACAAGGCCCGTACGCTTCCCTCCATTGAAAAGAAAGTCGAAATCAAGAAAAAGGACGAGGCTCGGGAAAGGGAGAAAGCAGTGGCGGAAAAGAGAAAGCGTCAAGAGAAGCTCAGACAGGAGCGATTAGAGCAAGAAAAGCACAAACCATCAGTGTCCTTCCAAAAAGTGCTGGCCCAAATAGTGGCTGCAAATAAGCAGGAGGCATCCAAACCTAAAGTCGAACTAAAAATTCCAAAACTATCTCAGCAGACTTCACGACCTCCGACAGAGTACAAGCTCGAAAAACGTATCGATGTTGGAGAGGTCGCGCACGAAGTCAAACGGTTGCTTTCCTCCAATGTTAAAGTAGAGTGTCCTGTGATACCAGATAACCCTGATGACCTTGGCGAATACACTGTTAAGAAAATTGCGTGGTGGTTTCTAAAGAATGAGAAGAATCCTCCTCCTGAAGGCCCCTTTCATCCTGAATGCCATGATGATGATCTAGAGTCATGGAATGATGAAGATGACTTTGACTGGCCGGATGATATGAGCTCTGTCAATGGATGTGTTAGCGATCCAGAAGGAGTGGCTGCGACAATTCGCCATCCTCCGGGCACGCTGAATGATCCTGATTGGATAGATGAATATTGTGTAAGTTTCCTTCCATTTCGGGAATATAAAGTTATTAAATGAATACTTTATTGTCATTTTAAGTTCAAAAGAAACCACGACCAAGCGAAAAAAGCATTCATTTAATGTATCATCCTTGAGTTAGTTCAAGTACCGATTGGATTGCATAATAAATCAAATGCTTTTAATTTATAATGAAACAGGGAGCGGCTTCGCTGGACGAAGGGAGAATTCGTAAACTACCAGAAAATGGAACTCTAAAATATAGAATCGTTAGAACAATTTAAATCTATCATGAGGAAGAGGCCAGGCACTAATTACTCCAAACCCAGTCTGGAGGTAATAATGCGAAGAACAACAATTATTTTTTGCCGTTATTTGTCTATTATTGGACATTGGATGATGCTGATAACATAGCATTTTGTATCTTTTCACAGGTAAAATGCTTTATTTGTGATACAATTATTAAAGGCCAACGGCAGTTAGGAGCCCATATAAGAAGTGATGCCCACAAGAATATGTTCCGAAATTACAGTGAAGTCGTCTGTGATTATTAATCAGTCGATCTGCGTCTGTCTTCAGTTCATTATTTTGACATTTTATAATTTTAGCGCTGGCTATGGCGAATTACGAAGAAAAATTGGTAGAGGTTTCACCAAAAAAGGAGTTTATAGCAAAATTAGTTGAATATTCCGTCAACGCCAACCAAAGCGCTTCCGCCGCCTCCTCGAGCAGTGATAAGCCAAGTAAGGGTAAGATCAATTTCTCATTTAAAAAATGGGCTTATGTGGCACTCTGGCTTTGCTTTCCTTCAAATTATCTAATGTAAAATAAGTTTAAGTATGTTGAGTTAGATATCCTCCCTATAATTCATGTAGTCACATCTCAACGCGTCATTGTTATAGTCAGTCTATCGTACTGTAATTTTAACATTGGTTCGTCGATTGGAAATGGATTTTATTTGTTATAACTTATGAAAATTTTTCGTTCTTCTTACTTCCTAATTAATTGATCGCCAACTTCTTCCATCGCGATATTATTGGAAATATCCGAAGCATGCTAGCTAGTCTTTGAATTTCATCGGGAATATCCGAATGACTGCAACTACAGAATCCAATTCGATTGTCATATTTGTGGTATTTGGTATCGATTTTGTAGTTCTTGGAATGCGAACGCGTAAAAGACGAAATTTGGATATTGAGCAGTAG
>JAHZNI010000902.1:0-12493 GCA_027744415.1 Seira ritae
TTCCTTATGAGGTAATGTAATGTGAAATTATATAATTAAAATTGAATTTATAATATGCCCTAGATAATTCAAACCAAAAAAATCTATCATGTATATACCCCCAAATAAACCCAATAGTAAGTTCTAATCTTAATCAAATTATTTTAATTATTTTGTAGGTATGTAATGATAAAAACAAAAAAAAACTTCTTCTTCTGATGAATTAAAATTGTTTGAATAAAACAAAAAAAATTGTAGAATAAAATTTTTTACACAAAAACAAACGAGTAAAATTATTTAGTTATTTTTAAATCTGTTTTGATATTATCTTAGCGCAAAAGGCCACATTCAGGCTTGCTGCTGCTGCTGCTTTTATAAATTTAATTGATCTCACAAAAACAAATGATATGGGTCCTTATAAAATTGTTGTTCTCTCTTTTATATTCCACTACAAAGACAATACGACGGACGACAACACAAAATATTTTATTTCAAGAATGTTCCTCTTTCTCCCTCATTTTCAGCCAGAAATGAAATTAAATAGGTCCTGATGATGTTAATTATTCTCCTCACAAAATCATAAATTTTGACTGATATATCGCCTTTTTTCAATTGATCGTGTGTGCTTAAACTGTCGGGTGGATATTATTTGATATTCTTATTATGTCTGCTGGCAAATATTTCTTTCTATAGGTCTTTTTTTTTAAACAAAAAAAGCAATAATATAATAATAATCCTTCTAAAATATTAATTAGTGAATTCTGTTTAATATTAATTAATCTATTAAAACTAATTTAAGAGCGGATAATAATATGATTCCATTTAAACTAATGTTTTCTTCTCAGATTATTAGTGTAGTACAATTAATAATCATATTCTTTAGCCTTTTAAAAAGCCACAATTAGATAGTCATCAAAGATAATATAGATTTTTTAGTGAATTGTCCTAGTTCTGTTTAAATTCGTTTCGTAAGCACAGCGTGACATTGAAAATTGTATCCTATTTTTTTTAATCTTTAGTAATGATTTATTTTGTGGTGTTTAGAAATTAAAGCGAAAAAGTAATACAGCTAATGATAATTATTAATTAATTACATACCTCACACGATTCTAATTTTTGAGGAGGAACAACTATATAAAATTTTGATCATGCAAACCTTCTTCGCGGGGGTCCAAAAAAGACTGAGCAGCTTTATTCCTTCAACATGTCCTTCAAAAAACCTTTACACTCATTCCAGTCCGTTATCCAACAACACAAACACATTAATTATTATTTTTGTCCAATTCATGCAAAATCAAAGAATTTTTTAGAGTTCATTTCAGATCTTATAATAATAATGCAAATAAAAAAGTTTATCATATAATCCTAATTCCTGAATAAAGTTTGGCATTCATTCACAGTTCCTTAAAGTGATCATCATCATCCACCATAGAACAATTTCTTGAGGAGGACGCGACAGATATCAAAGTAAAAAGATAGACAGGGAATCAATCGAAATTGATATTGATACACAAAGACCATATTTAAAGAATTCTTCAAAAGCACAGTCCTCGTAAATAGTTCTCTTATATGTCATAATAATTAATTATGTTTTCACTTACAAACTATTTGAACGTCAATGTTTTCTCTAGCGTATTACATTTATAGATTTTTGGCTTCCTTTTCCAACCTTCTTCCACAGAACCAGTGTTTGTCTTAGAAAATACAAATTTTTTAGACTTTATATCGTTGTTTCTGTTTTTTGATACCTTCTTGATCAAAGAAGTTGATCGAGCGAGTACAAAAAAATGTTTGTCCTCCCTACCACACGTTCATTTAAATATATATATAATAATATATAATATAGTCTCTGTTCTATATCCTAAGCTAATATATAGTTTCATTTCGTTTCACTTAAACCTAAAAAATAATTGCAGTTTTATTTATTATTATTATACGCGTGTGTATGTATATATATATTTATTCTATGATTAATCAGTACTTATTTATGTTCTTTTCCCTAAATCTAGAAACCTTCACAAAAAGAGTAGTACCTTTCCTTTGATTTTTGTTTTGTGGACTTCATAAATTGCATCTCTGATAAATATAGATGATGATGATACAGCAAAAATTTAAAGAGATTATATATTTTTCATATTGGAGAGCCGCAAAGATATTGATTTGATTGAAATTGAAATTTTTTTTGTTCATGCCACGTGTAAATTACAGTGGTTTGTCAATTTCAGGATTCTAGATTCCTTCCGTACAAAGTATTAAGATACTTATATATAGTAAAGGTCACAAGATATCAAGCTCTCAGAGATCTGTTTAAATAAATATATATTTTTATCTCTCTTTTCTCTCTCTCTAAATATACTTTACTTTGTTGTTGCAGCATTTCAAAACTGACGACGACACAGAAAAGAGAAATAATATATGTGAAAGAAAAAAATTGCATGTCAAGAATAATTAAAAAAGGAAAAAAACATGAACAAACATAAATCTCTTTATGCTTTGATTATTATATGACAGAGCACCTAGTTAAACTACACAGTTGCTTGCGAAGAATAATCCATTTTCACAAATATTCTTTAAAGTTATTATCAACCTTAAAATTATGGAAGTAAATGCAGTCGTAAAAAAGAGAAGAGAGATGACACGATATTGTTTTTTACACAGTTGTTACTTTGATCGTCATATTTTCAAAGAAGGAATATAGTAGTAATGTTGTTTTGTTAATCGAGTGGTTTCGGTTTTTGGTCTTTGAGAAAATAATAACAACGGCTTTGGAAAGAAAAAATAATTTGTTCCAATTGTAGTACTTTTTTATCATCGGAAAAGCAAACGGAATATTTTTATACAGCATAGCATATATATTTTTTCCAACAGCTTTCATAACAATATAATAGTTTTTTAAACAATGTAACATGCATAGAACATCTTTTAAACACGCTGCTATCCATCTCCTTCTCTTTTCTGGAAACAGTAGTAGTAGTAATAATTATTATCATGACTTTGTCTAAATCCTAAACTCTAAAAAATGAAAACCTAAATAACTGAGCACTACATTATTCTTAGACGAGAATATATGTATATCATATTTTTGATGCAATATCAAAAACAAAAAACACACACAAAGACAAAGGAAGACAAAAAAACCTGCCTCTCTCTGTCGTCGCTTTCATTACAAACTTAGGAACTAAAAAAGAATCTAAATTCGAAGAAGAAAGCAACAAAAAAAACAAAATTCTAAACTGAACCAATCTTAAAATTTCAACACCATCAGTTACTTCAAATAACTTGATCTGATAAGATCGATATTTTAAGGTGATTATACTAATGATTGAATTGCATATAGTACCTCTTAAACTTTCTTTTGTTAAATGAAAACATTTTTTTACAGAATATAGATTTTTTTCTCTCTTTTACTACAGCAGCACTGGACCAGTCATATATAATGATAACAGACATAATAATTTCTTCCTGATTGTGGACCCATATTTTTTGTTTCATTCCGTTCCTTATATGTAAACCATGAAAAGTAGTACAATTTTACAGCTCACAGTTTTTTTTAGAGATAGACACACGGAGACAGAGACATTTTTCGCTTTTTAATAATAATCATAATCATTATTAAATATATAGACAGACATTTTCGCTTTTTTGTTTCTGAGATGGCATTATTTTGTTGAAGGTGACGACGACGACGATACTCAGGCAAAATGCTCTCAAGTACGAGGACCTCTATTGCCGTTGTTCCCTGAAAGGACAGAAATGTAAAGCGTCAGACAAGCTGTAGCAAATTTTTTTGAGAATTAAAAGCAGAATTAATTGAGGTTTGCTTACTTGGTTGAGAATTTACCCTGAGACCTTTGTTTATTCGGCCGTTGATCTGTAGGCCTCCAGCCGTTACTACCGGAGCCGAAGCCCGTCCTCCCAGTCGCGTTCCAGGTCCACGGAATCGCAGCTGCCGGTCCTGCTGCAGTCCTGAACGCAGAGCTCCAGCCTGCCGCCCCAGCTGCGCCGTTCCAAGCATCGCTTGTCCCATCAGCCCAGCGGCCGCTAGCGACCCCATTTCCGGCGGCACGACCCCACGACGGGTCGCCCCACGGCCACGGCCAAGCTGCGGCAGTTAAAAAGTCTTCACAAATTAAATTACACGTCTAACAAAATATTTCTCTTCGCAAGTATTCAGCAAGAGAGTGTTTGCGTCATGACAGATCTGAATAAATACTAGTTTTGTTTTTTAAAATGTTATAATATCAAATTAACTTAAAGAAAAAACTTAACTCGACAGTCCAGAATCAAGACCAAAGAAGAAAGAAAGTTAAAATGAAAAAGCAATTGGCAATAACTATGAAAGAAAGATTCAGCTAGAAACAAATCGGTTCAAAAGCAAGAACAAAAATAATTTAGGGAAATGGATAAAAAGGTTCAAAACTGAAAAGGTTGGTTGTGTAGTGAATTGTGAGAGAGTAGGAGTAATTTTTGTTGTGCTCAATTGACGAACCGTTTGGGGCTGGGTGTGGTTGTTCAAGTGCGGAGGAAATCTAGAATTGAATCTTGAAGTCGCCGCAGGTAAAAAGGGAACAGACTGGGCCGGAACAGGCCCCGCAAGATCAAAGTACAGATCTTCAGCAAGCTCTGGGAATAGGTCTTGATCGTAAAAGGAAGCAGGCTCGTTCAACAGACCCCGCAAGTCTCCGAATCCAAATGGATCAAAGCATTCGTTGTCTAGATTTAAAGGCAGAGAGAATAAGGCATGAAGGATAAGAAGAACTCACCAAAACAAAACACCAAACCAGGAAGAATTACTAATCATTACCAACCAAAACTTTGTTAAATTAAATAGACAAGCAATGCAAAAGTAATCACAAACCATTTCAACAGCAAAACAAAATTAGAAAATTATTTTGCAAAAGCACCGAAAATGAAAATATAGTTAACAGTCCCATAAAATTAGTGTTTAAAGTTATTTCTCTACCCTTAAATTGAAAATGTGGCAAGTGAATCAATAACTTCAGCAAAATTAGATACTTACCGAAATCTCCACGACCCATTGGAGTTCCGCGGATGCCACGGCCGCGTGCCATTGGCATTGGAGGCATTACTCTGCAATGAAACAAAAAAAGAATTTTGATCAATCCTTTACACACTTAAAAATTGCACCCAATTCAATATATGACTTATATCCTGTACTCACGGTGGACGTTGAGAAATAGAGCACAAAATAATATTAAAACCTCGTCTTTAAAAATATGCCCTGTTTCAAACATTCAACCCTCAATTCAAGCTTTACAAGCAAAAAAGCCAGCACAAACAAAGTTTCCTTTACAACTCAAAAAAATTAAAAGCAAGCCCAATAATATTGTACATTACGCATTACATTCCAACAAACCAAACCAAATTCCCCCAAAAAAACAAGACAAGTCCACCAAAAAGCCATATTAAGAAACCATATTAATTAGATTTTAATTTAAACTACGAATAAAACTACATTACATAATTACTTGTTCAATGAAAAGTGCAAATTGGAAAACTATAAAGTGGCGTGCATTTGATTAGCCAAAATTTGATTGGTTAAAAAACTTACGAGCATGCTTTGAGAACTCCTCAAACAGTTCATCTCGATCCCTATTCTTAGGAATGTTCCCAACAAATAAACGATGATTGTTGTATGATATTGTCACGCCTATCTTTTTTCCTTTACGAATCTCGAAGTCATTCAACTGCCAACAAGAACAATTACATACGAAATGCTCAAATTACAAAAAAAATATACATAATATTTTAGGGTTTAAGTCAATCCCTAAAAGCGTCCTTCACTTTTCTCATATTTCTCGTCATCATCGGATCGATATTCATTATTTAATAAATAGAGCGCCACTTTTATCGTACGCTGATCATTTTCGCGACTCGACTCGACACAGAATAAATACCCAAAAACACAAAGAGGAGGTCTGATATAATTTACACTGGCTTGATTGCTTGGCTTTGGACACGTAGAATAAATAACGGATAATATTATACACGGAAAGAGTATATATGGATAGAAAGAGCACAACAGTATTTGTTTGCGAAAAAGCAAAGTAGGTAGTAGGTATGTAGTAAGAAAAACTGTTTTTGCGATATGATTTACTTGTTCTTTTCTTGAACTCTTCAAAAAGCTCATCCTTATCCTTTGACTTTGGAATGTTTCCGACAAAGAGTTGTGTTTTTGGACGACACACGGATACTTTGCAAGGAGTCGTTCCAACACGGAGACACTCACCATCGATCTGGGACGCCGACGAAATTAATAGTTTGATTACTCATTCAAAACAAAATATAATTCAAGCCTACAGCCTCATAATGTTACAAAAGTTTTCAGTTTTTTTGAGATAAAGAAGTTTTAGAGACATAATTTTCATTCGTGAGATTGATTCGGGGTGACTTGAAAGAGAAATGAGTTGAGTACCTGTCTAACTGCTTCCTGTGCACCTTCTCGATTAGTGAACGTTACGAAAGCGTAGCCACGGTTTAGTCCAGTCATTGGGTCCATCATCAAACGGAGATCCCAGATTGGGCCACATTTTTCAAAGAGTGGAATCAACTCGTCTTCGTACATGTCCTTTGGAATCTTACCGCAAAATACCTGCGAATTAAACAAAAATAAACAGGGAATTAAACTCGAGGACTTGAGAGTTGAGACTAAATGTCGTTTTTAGTAATTATTCAAATCTAATTTTGTTAGAAAACTCAGGTTCCACACAGCCAATCATTAATGAAGCTCGTGTGGCGTTTTAGTCAACTCTTTTACTTTTCCACGTTTAGACATTTGAACGCCATGCCATCCCCAAAATCAAGAATGCATGGAGCTGGGTTCGTGGGTGTCAACAAAATAAAACTTAAAATGATAATAGTATTGCTCATGCTTACCTCGCATCCATTACCGGGCGGCATAGTATCCCAGTTAGGTGGTGGCCCTCCGTATTTGCGTTGGCCAGTCGTAACATCTAAGGAGTAACCTGTCCTTTCCAGAATTGCTTTGATTTTGGCTTCATCTGGACCCTTGGCTGGACTGCTGTAGAAAGCCACAAAGAGAACATATTATTGCTGAGTCAACATGAAAATGATCTTAATTCCCATCAAATCAAGTCTAGTTAGTGCTGTACATGCTGTCGTCATCAAAAATGGGGTCTCGTCTGACTCTCCAGTTGAATTCCATCTCATCATCATCACCACTCGCCTTCACACCACCACCACCCCCGCCTTCAAGCTTCTTCGACTCGGTCCCAGCGGTCCATGAAGAGGAGGTTTCAGATTTTGACGTTGTAGCCATTGAAGGTTTTACAAATTTTATTAAGACTTTTGAGAATTTTAAGGGGAAAGATTTTCCTCAGGGTTTAAGATAATTTGACGTTTATTTAGGGTTTTGGAAAGAAAGCTCGAAAAATTCAATATAAATTAACAATTTCGCATAAATTAGAGAGAAATAGGCCTAATTACTTGAAAAATACAATGACTTGCACTTTAAATTCTGATGAGTTCCTCATGATTAAATGAAAGAGTATGAGATTTCAAATGATTATATTCCAATGATTTTTTAGACCGAATGGGATCGAAAAATAAGGACGACTGTGGATTACTGATTCGGGACATCTCGTTCTTGGCCACTTTTGAAAATTATTTTCGATACAAAACATTTTCTTTCAGAGAGGGTGTATTTCTATGGGAATTCTAGAGACAAGCCTTGGTACTTCAGACTAGTCTGACCCAAGTGATGATGACGATGACAGATGTAGCAAAACTTGCAAGCAGTGGTCGTAGTCGTGATCGTGAGCAACAGGTGCAACTTAAATAAATATTTTTAACTAACCTTTGAACTTAGAGGAACGCTACTTTGGCCGGATCTCGTTTTCTGGCGGTAAGTTTTCATGACCCCACAGAGGTAGGCCGATTTATTGGAGACATGCTCCAGGTTAGAATCTAAAAACTGTTTCAGCACCGTTAGAGCTCCATCGACAGGGAACTCTTTGAGAGCATCCAGTGCCCTATCGTCCAGGTCGCTATGTGCTAGCTTCCCTAAAAACGCAATATTGAAATACAGTTTAATTCGTCTTCTTCTAGTCATGTTCTCTCAATCCAATCAAGACTAATTGAATTATTCACAATCAAGAATCAAGTCTTTAAGATATTATATTTAATTAATTTTTTGTAAGAAAACTCAGGTTCCACACAGCCAATTAAAGAATGAAGCTCGTGCGGTGTTTTAGTCAACTACATCAATTTTCCACCGTTAAAAAAGAAACGCCATGCTACTCACAAGGTCAAGAAATGTGCATGGAGCTGGGTGAGTGGGTCAATGAAACGAAACCATAAAAAACTTAGAAATTGAAAAGAACTTTCGGGAAATAACTCACCAGTACTGTAAATATCATCCAATTTGGCAGCTACTTTCTCATCTAGGCCACACTGGATAAGTTTCTGATAGTCAGCTGAGCGTTGTTCCGCCGGGATATTTCTGGGCTCAGAGGACTCATCCTTTTTATTATTATTCGCAGAAAATGTGTCTCCCCCGGCGGCTTGATCTATTCCCTTCGCTGCTGAGACTCCTCCACTCCCTGCCTCGAGCTTCTCCGCCTCCCCAATCCCCGCTACTTCCCCGTTGTTCCCACTGGCCATGTTTTAAAATAAGCTTAAAAACAACAACTTTGTGGTCGTCAAACAATCAAAAAACACAACAGGTTCCTTCCGATTCTTCTGATGATGACAATGACAGTGGTCAAAACAAAAAAAATATTTCCGAGACACAGACAGACGGCAGCACACCAAAAGAAAATAGAAAACAAATCACTTTCTTCTCTCGTTACAAGTTAAAAACTGAACAATCCCCAAACCTTGAGAAACACAAGTTTGCTGACCACTGTATCGTATCCTCCCCTTTTTTAAGATGATGATGGGCCAGTGGGCGATGTTCAAAGTAATTTCATTTAATGTAATTTAGCTTTCTTCTAAAATGACGATATCCTTCCCGATCTTTTTTTTTGTTGGAAGGCAGTAAAGTCAATGGACACGACACGAATTAAATAGGCTGAACTAATAATGTTGTAATGATCACCAATTTTTCCTTCAGCTAAATGAAACGGAGCCAGGCCAAATAAAAAATAGATCTCTCTTCTTCTTCTTCCTTTGTCGTTGGTTGATGATGAACGAACGTTGAATTAAAATTAAATGTAGGGATATTCCAAAATAACAATTCTAAATTAATTTTCTAACAAAAAAACACGTGACTTTGTAATAACTTGAAAAGATAATTGTGCACTCTAGTATTCTTTGAAACCAAACCAAAAATGTTCCCAATTGAAATACATAAATTAATATTTATGGATATAATAAAAAAATGTTTTACTAATTAAATATATGTACACATTTAGCACAAAACAAATTCAATTAAAATATTCCCTATCCTCATGTTTTTTCTGAGGGAAACGAATTGCTATATTTTTTTCCAGGGATAATCAATATATTTTGACGACGACGATGACCGACGACTGTTCTAATTAAAATGGTGATCAATAATTGAATTTCAACGTGTCCGTCTGATTCTCTCAACGGAAAGGAATTCAACGGGAAATTCCTTAACTACTCCTTCTCCTCCAGCCAAAATTTTTTTAACAAAAAATATGATGGACCAATTAATATCAATTTTTTTGAATCCTCCTGATCTTGATGTTTTTTCCGATGAGGTACAAATTCAGACGGAGGCCATGATTAACCACCTGAAAAAATAAAGAATCCAAAACGTTTTTAACTTTATCGCCTTCATATTAGTTCAAGGTCGGTTAGTCCATGTAAAAAGCTACTAAATCATCAATAAAAATGATCAATACATCATCATTAGTTTTAAGCAAGGTTTTGTAATAGAGATCTTAAACTAGAACCCATCATAAATTAATTTCATTAATGACTAATGACACTTAATTCAACAACCTTCGATCTTCACAATTGAACGGAGCGTAGCTTTCTGCTGGCGTGTTGATGTTGATCACACATTTACGAAACTTGAGACATTAAAACACACTCTCACGCACTTCTTTCATTATTTTTGTTGACAGAAACCGACAAGCTGAAAGATGATGATTGACGATGCCGATGTGAAAACATGATAATATCAATGTTGAATTCATATTCATAATTTTAAAAGTCAAATATTCGCGCCTCTCATTGCCCATGTTAGGATTTTTGAAACTGATAATGAGAAAGCGGAGCAAGATGACCATTGATAAACCAGAGCAGAGCCAGTGCAGAGAAGGGAAGAAAGCAAACGTAACGTACGCAGTAGTAAGTACTCATGCGCGCACGCACTTAATATTATTGCGTAAATCTGAAACACGCAATGCGTGTCCAATAAAATCTACGCTCACTTTTATAATATATTAATTTCGAGCATATAATATTAATATTTTAGCAAGTCAGACGCAACGGGGGGAGTTTTTAGCATTTTGATTCTTTACATGAAAATCTGTGAAGTAGATCGGGCAAGCAAATCTCCCGCATCTCCTCTAACTAAACTAAACACGTTTGAATTTGAATCGAGTTGAGCTGAACATGCGAAAGCCAACTTTAGCTGAGCAGTTTTCCGAGGTACTTGATTTGATTCAGCTTTTTATCTTATCTTTACTGCATCTACCTTCACAAAACTACCTTAAGTACAGCATTAAGGATCAGTATCAGACCGACCAGACGTCTTTTTTCTAAGAAGTCTGCTGTGAAGAATAGTTATAATTCCTTTTGTACATTTCAATTTGAATTAAGCATATTTTCATTAGCAATTCCACCCTAACTCATCGAAACAATTATTGCTAATTAATTCCTACCTTTTTCCCTTCACAAAAAGTTTTTAAAAACTAACCTCAAGCTGGGAATTAAATCTTTAAAAAATACAAAACCCTTTTTCAAGAGACATTGTTTCACTTGCATGTACATATGCATATATTTTTTTGCAATGTAAATGTAATTGGCATTCCATCTTTTACAATCGCAAAAAGGTGTATGATTATCAAATCATGTAATAAAAATGAAAATTGGCCGGCATATCTTCTTTTATCTCATTTAAGAGCACCACCATCGTCATCATATCACTGAGAAAATATGTTGATGTTGATGCAAAATACAAGCCTGAGCCGGACTTGCTAACTAACTTTAAGTAGTCGCAAATACATAATACAATTTTTTTTATCATTTAGGAAACCAGTAAATCCGCAATTTTTGTATGACATGCAATAATCTGCAAGCATGCAGTCTCAATAAAAAGAAGAAGCCTAGATGCATACATATTTCAGCATTGTCTTCGTTTTTACGACATTATNTTTTTTTTATCATTTAGGAAACCAGTAAATCCGCAATTTTTGTATGACATGCAATAATCTGCAAGCATGCAGTCTCAATAAAAAGAAGAAGCCTAGATGCATACATATTTCAGCATTGTCTTCGTTTTTACGACATTATAGGGCAGAGGAAAAAGGGTTGCGCCTCTTACTCGACACAGGTTTTTTGGGGTGGGTACAACGTACGTCAAGCCAGCAGACACTGTGAGAAATGAGAAACATAATGATTTACTTTTTATGCATTGTCTGAAAGTCTCTCGCGATCTTTTGACGATTTAATTGTGCAATGCAGTGGTAGAAAGTAGAATGACTTGAGAGTGCAGGTAAAGGTTAATATTATATGAAGTTGTTCGAGGTTAAGTAACAATATGATGCGTACACCAAGCCACCTGCATCTCTATCTGTTATTCTCTTGAATACGTACGTATTTAGTTGCAGGGCAAGTATGATTTTCTGTGAATGAACTTGAGTTGTAGAAACTCTAAAATACCGAAAAAAGGAGACTGCCACGAGGTAAATTCAAGACAATGCAAATTTCAAAGCAGATTTGTTTTTGTTTCGCGAGGACTTCAACCAGACAATAAAATCTTGGAAATATCTTTATGCAAAAAATATAAAGTCAACGCACGATTTGTAGAGCACCTCGATTTCATATTATGATGAAATTGTGATCGACACAATTTATTTTAATGAATCAAAGCCCGACAAAGCGGTAGTCTGTGTACAGTACATTACCAAATTGAACCGTGAGGTATTACATAAATGTCATGTAATTACAGTTACAGTCCTTGAGGATTTAATATTTATTTTGTGTGATGCATTTTTTTGTGAGCAATGAATAATGAATATTTGAACAGATTTCTCAATCGCTTTCCTTTAATGGCACATGTAAGTAACACATGTCGCAATTTACATAATCTGGCTAATTTTAGATTAAAACCTAATTCCATACATTGCCATCCATTTCTCAGAATAGAAATTACCTAGTTCCTCAAATAAAGCACGATAGCTTTATTTCAACTGGGGAAAAATCCAGGGCAAATCAATTAAATCCATACAATACACCCAATAGCTTCCGGAGGAAAGGAAATGTAAACAGTCATTTAAAAAATCCATTTCACCAGAGGAGCAGGAAAAAATAACCTGCTGCGTTGGTTTGGGAGTTT
>JAHZNI010000903.1:0-15358 GCA_027744415.1 Seira ritae
TGGTTCATCTGCTCTAATCTCCTTGATCGATTATATATCTTTCTCTCTCTGTTTCCCAGGAATCATTTATTACGAAAAATGCTTTTAGCACATCAAAGTTTAGCTCCATCATCATTCAGGAGAGAGACAGCATCATTTTCCCTCTCCCCTGAACGATCTCTTTCTTTCCAACGGGGCAACCTGATAACACCTTCGTAGTCGTAGCAATTTTCAGTGTCCCAATATATATTTTTTTAGCCATTTTTATAAATCAAAATTTTTCACACAGAACCCAAAGCAATATCCATTTTCAAAAAGAAAAATTCAACCAGTGGGTTCGATTCACCACATCTGTGTTGATTTGTTGAAACCGTATCAGGTGGCAAGGGTATGGAATCCAATTTTCCCACACCGCCATCATCATAGCCTATGTAGTTCTACTACTACTCCAATTTCTTTCTTGTAATCCTCTTATATTTCGGGTATGCCACTACTCAATGTACCCAATCCATTATCATGAATCGTTTTTAAGTGCTCCAATACATTTAAGTATTATCGATCTGAATATTACATATATTCTTCTTGTGACATATCAGCTTTCCAAGAAGCCCTTTAGGGCCTAAGAACTTGCTCAATGGGGGAAATAAAGGAAGTTGTCTCTGGGCTGGATGTTTCGTACATTCCGTTTTCTTCCTCTCTTTTTTGTCGTAGTGAAAATGCTTTCTTCCTCTGAATCTTCCTTGTATATGATTGAATTCTGTAGGAATAAAGGAAACGTACTTTAAAGAGATTATCGATAAATGACTTTGTAGGCTGCCATTAAATATTCCAGCGTGTATGATGATGAAAAACGGTGCTGGATATTTTTTTCTCTTGTAGTTGAAGTAAGTAGTTCATGTTCTAAAAACACGTCCTGCACTGCCACGAAAAACTCATGTAAGGTGTGTGGTAGTAGCTTCATTGGGCGGACGTGCATTGAATAATTTTCCTTAAATAGATAAAGAGGTATGTAGAGACGAGGAACAAGAATTTTTTGTTCCATGAAAGAATTTCTTTATTTTCTTGGCATAGTTCGTCTTTGTGCTAAGTACATGAAGTAGTTGGAACAAGAATGTAGTTCCAAGTAGTAAAGTTATTTTCCTAGGTAAACAGTAATATGATTTGTTTGTTGGCGGTTCGTACTAGTGCTGCTGGAATGTTGGAAGCTTATCAAGAACTTTTCTGCTGGATGAATTGTTTCGGTTTTTTTAAAAGAAAAGTACTCAAGTCGTATTGTTGTGTGCCTTTATTAAATTCATGTGCAGAGAGTCTTTTCAAGAAGGGGTAAATAGAGGAACTGTCGATATTTTATTTGCACTTCAGATTCTACAATTTCCGATGTGACATGAAAATGAATGTGGATAAATAATCTGGAATGCCTAAATTATAAATAACTTGGCGAAAAAATAGTCCCATCCACTGTAGTTAAGGGAAACTCTCAAGAACATATTCCTTTTCAGAGTGAAAGTCAAAGGCAGAATGCAATATACCCACATGCTCTTACATACACGAGCACACGCCTGGAAGCCAGATTACTTTCTACAAAATTACACAGAGAGAATAATAAAAGCGATCTAGAGCTTGTTTGTTTTCTCTTTTTTCTTCAACTTCTTCTTTCGCTTTTGCTGGTGACAAAAAACTTGTCAGTTTTTCTTTTAATATATTTTTCATGAGATTTTACGTGACAGCGTAAACAAGAGACTTTTTCTTGATGTTATTTCAAGCAGAGAGAGAGAAAGGGAAAAGTTTTACTAGAATAAAAGCAACAAGCAAAGGGGGTTCAGGTAAAAGAGCAGAGGAATGTGAACATACTTACTTAACATGGGCGTTGTTTGTTCTCTCTTTTTCCATAGATCCCGTAAGACACATCCGGGCTCCGTCATCTTTCTTGGAGACAATCCTACCGACTCGACTAAGGTAAAAAAAATTTTTTTAAGCTACTCTCTACTGCATACATATACTTGTTGATGTATAGATTGTAATCTATGTAGCCGATGGTGCTTCAACAATGACATGCAAAAGCACACTACAAAAGCAGAGAGTTAATAATATATTCACAACAAGTTTAGTTCAAGTACACTTGAAAGGGAAAGTCCGGCGTGTGTCTGTTCTTCTCTGAGATGATCAGATAGTTTCATTGAGTTGTGCTGTTGTGCGAGGAAATTAAGTTTAATCAAAAATTCATATCTCGTGAAAAGTTTTTAGTCTGATAAAAGTTTGTTGTGCCTCTTTCAGCTTCTGATAGGTTTCGATTCCGGTCAAATAGTCCTGTGGGACTTGAGGATGAGAGCGGCGGAGACGCGGTTCCAGTCCTACGAGCCACTCCGTTCCGTCTCCTGGCACTCGGATGGGAAGCAGTTCATGTGCAGTCACTCGGATGGATCTCTCACCACTTGGAATACGAGGGTACCCGGCAAACCTGTCGGACACACTTATCCACACGGTAATAAAGAACTATTTTCTCCAGCATGGGTTCTCTCTGCTAGTTAATCGGTGGGATGGTTAAAGTACTGTAGTCATATTAATAGGATACAGTTGCAAAGCTGTATTTTTATGAGAGATCATGAAAGTTGACGAGACCCAACGTGGCTATTCTCACTTGGTAATGATGATGATGCCTGCTGCTACTCTGGCTCTCTTACGCTATTTCGTGTTTTCTCTTGATGGGTTTTTTAGGTTCCAAATGTGCCCATATGGTTAGTTTTTCCAAGTAATTTTCTCCTGGAGACTTTATGGTGTCTAACCGCAATATGGTGTTTGGTTTTTTTATATGGTGGGTGATGATAGGAGTCAGTTGATAGCGCATGATTATTTTTTTGGGGATAGTTAGGTTGTATTCTGGAGGAACTTGCGAGGATTTGCTTTTCTCATAACCATTTAGTTTATTGAAGGATAGTTAAGTCAAGTCATAGATACTTTTCCAGCTACTTTTTAGAGAAATATATAGTTCCAAAAACTGTTTGCATATCTCGCATGGAAAAGATGCTGAATGGCATACGCAGTTGTGAATTATTTGCTATTTCTTCAAGGAAATAGAATTTCTCAACTTTCTTCTCAGGTGAAAGTTGCTCTCTATCGCAGTTTTAGAATCGATTTTAATTACAGCAGCGCCCAAAATTATAGATTACGAATGAGTGTAATATAAAATATATTCTGCCTCAATCAACCCATTTCCACAAAACCCAAAGTTATGGCAGAAAAAAATGCTTTCCTCCATTTTCCTTTTTTATTATTTCCTGTGGCGCTATTTTATAGCTCATGTGGCGAAGACGTATGTTATAAAGTGCATTGAGCATATATGTGCACCACATACCACAATGTCAAGTGGTGAAAGTAGAGGGGAAAATTTTATATTCAATATATGCGATGAGAGAGAATGGTGTAATAAGTCGTGTGTGTATTGTTTTCCACGATGATGTATATGAAAAGGGATCAGAGTGGAGTTCTATTGTTTTTCATACGAGTCTGTTGTTTTCGAGAATTTTGCCACTCGCAGATGTTCTCTGAGTTTTTCATGCTGCATCAAAAGCATGTCCCCGTAGGTGGAATAAAAATTTTCCACTAATTAAGGGAGAAAAATATTTTGATGATGATGAGGATGCTCATGACGGATTAATTTTAACTTTCACTTTTAGCGCGGAGCACGAAAGACGGTAAACCAGAACCATGCAAGTCCATCCAGAAAGTGGAGTGGAAATCATCGAGAACCGGGTTAGTCTATAAAAATAGCTTGCTTAAACATAGTACGATTTATTTTTTATTCATACGAAAATATTATTGTTTCAACAAAAGAAAGCGAGATTTTTCTTTTCTACAAACGTTTCCACGTTGAATTTAAAGTGGAGAGAGCATTATTACCTCAAGGGAACGCGATGCTCCCTTTTGTTCCAGATACATTAAGCATGGAAGAAAAGAGAAAGTTTTTTACTGCTTCCACTTTAGATCGATAAAGAGAGTCAGGAATGATGATGAGGAAAAGAGAATATTATGAGTGTTGTCATTTTTCTTTCTTTCTGTTTTGCTTTCAATATTATGAGTGGAGCACTAGGGTTTGGAATGGTGCCAGAAAACGGAGAATACAATATAGGAGTACATGAATTTGAACATGCCAGAAGTGCTTAGCTGCTCTTGCTTTATTTCTTTTGCAGGGAAAATTTTGTGATATTTTCGGGGGGACTGACGGCAGACCGTGCCGGGAAAACGCCATCCCTGACTGTGATTCACGGAAAGACCACTACCGTGCTTGAGATGGAGCATAATGTTCTTGACTTTATTCCCGTTTGTGAGACACTTTATGACTCAGGTCAGGGGGAACAATAGGGCTGAGAAAATTGTAATTGCTTTTTAGAACATTTCCTTTGAACTTTCTCTCTGAAATGTTAACTGCAGAGGTTGAGTTGAGACATAGGAAGAGAAAGGTGATGGAGAAAGCAATTAGCTCATATTTCCTTGTCCTCTGTAGTCACGCGGACGGGAGCGTCAAGTTCTGGGACGCGTCCTCCACGAGCCTCCAAGTCTTGTACAAACTGAAAACGTCGAAACCATTCGAAAGGCCAAAGAACAGGAGATCGACGGAATCCTCTACCTCTGACGACGACCCATTCGCAGTTCAGTACCTGGGACTATGTCCCGAGTCGAGATTACTCGCGGTCGCTGGAGCCTCATGCCAAGTCCTAGTCTTCAAGTTCCGCAAACACGAGACAGTCTCCGAGACTTCAGTTCTAGAGATTCCAATTATCTGGGAGGTGGAGGACATTTCCGACTACTTCACTGGTGGGTTTGACTTTGCCAAAACTGGTGATAAATCCACACTAGAGTACTTTGTTCCAATCCGGGTGAAAACAGGGCCACAAAAGAAGCCTCCGGGTAAGAAAAATAGACATGAACAATTTGGACAGGAGTAAACGCCCCAATTATAATCAAACAGTAGCGTATTAAACTCTACTGATCCACCTCCATATTATACAGGTTACCAAGCCGAGATTGTTTGCCTAACTCCTTGGGTTAATGGGGAACCTCCAGGCGGGATCACAAGTCTAGCCATCAACTCCTCTTATGGAATGTAAGAAACCACTTGTCATAATATTTACTTTACGCGAAAACTCAAACAACTTTCTCTCTAGGTTATCCTACGGTAACGAGTCAGGTCTCGTCGTAGTCGATATCGTGCAACGGACCTGTTTACTCAATATGGGAACACCTGACTTGTACGGAGCTGCAGACCCGTACCAACGAGCTCCTAAATCCCCTAAAAGGCCTGATATCTACGAGGAAAAGTCTCCGACTGACCAGGTTCGATCTACAAGATAGCGTATATACTTTTTATATCCACCGCATCATTTAATTTTTTCATCTACGATATAATAATAACAAAAAAACACGATCGATTGAATGATATTTCACATGATATATTTTTTTAAAAAAATGGACTTCCCAAAAACACATTTTTATCTTCTTCTCTCGCGGAGAAAGTTTTCATTTTCTCCCGGCAATTGGCTCCACAAACAAAAAACAAGCAAGCAACTGTCCCTTTCCCAAAAAAATCAAATAATTTTTTTTTCTTCTACCTTTTGTATTATTATTTTTCCGTAGAAAGTAGAGTAGAGTGTAAAAGTGTACAGGCACGAAGAACAAAAAAAGCATTTTGATGGTTGTTCCTATGGATATTGGCATATATATTCGGACAATGTAGGTTTCAGACTTAGTTAGCGAGGACATGGCGATGACGCCGCAGAACATCATCACTCCGAAAAGTAGTCCTCTCCATGTGAACAGCGAAGAGCAAACGAGCGAGCGAACTAGTGTCAGTGGGAGTATGGGTAAGCTTCATCCAGAGTCTAATCTCGACGAATCTCCTAAACTACGGAGCACGACTCCACCTGCAACACAGGCCTCTGATAAAGCCCCTCCAAAAAAGACATGGAGTCAAGTCAAAGTACTGATCAAGCAGAAAGCTTTCAAAACGAATAAGGAGAAAGCTGCTGCTGCCGTCGTCACCGCTGCGATGCAAAAACCGAATTCTGAGAAGAAGGCTTCTTCGCACAATAAACGCCAGTCAATAAGCCATCCTGCGAGTCCAGGTGGCTCCAATTTGGGACCTGATGAAACCTACTCCACTTCGTCGACTATCGCGCTACCAACCTCAACAGAACCTGATGGCAACGAGAACCCGTTCATGCAGTTTCAGTTCGCCACTACTTCCTCTCCTTCCTTGTCCACTGACGATATAAACAATTCCGGTGCTTCCAGTGACTCGTCCGCCACAAACTCTCCCTTAAGCAGACCTACCAACTTACCCCTAGACCTTCCTCAACGTCCTCCCCGTACTAAAAAAGACTCAAAGAAACAGTCCAGTTCCTCATTACTCGTCACAGCCACCTCAACAAAGGATCCGAAGGGAAAGCAGCCCAAGTGCGTGGACCTCAGGAGCGCTAAGGTGTCTTCCGGAAGAAATTTCACGAACATGATGAAAAAATTCCGTAAGGATTTAAATTCGAAACACTTCTCACGATAATCCTCTCTAACCAAAACAAAACAAAGCTACTCTATATACTATATTCTATCAAGCGCGTGTGATCTCTATCTTATTGCTGTAATATTTATTGCTATATATATATACAATAATATTGTGCTGTGCTCTGGACTATATACTACTCTACAAAAAAATATACAGAACAACACGAATTTTATAAAGTAGTTTATATAACCCATAAACGCGCGCGCGCTGTAAATTTTTTTATGCTGATAAGATGAAATCATAGAAACAAATCCTAACGGTAGATGGAAATTTTTTAACACATGAACATACGCTGAATTAATTTTATAGAGCTGCATAATATACTATAAATAGGGTGTCTTCTCTGGAACATGGAATTGTAGCTTTTTTATATAATTTTTTTTCAATAGTGGAGCCAATGCCGTACTTAACCGAACAAACTCGTATGTATTTATTATTTTTTTCGTTCAAAACAAAACACTGAACTAATTTTTTAACACATTTTTATAGATCTAGTGTGGTGGGGTATAATATCATCGTGTGTGTGTCTCTCTCTCTCTCGTAAACTCGTATGTATTTATTATTTTTTTCGTTCAAAACAAAACACTGAACTAATTTTTTAACACATTTTTATAGATCTAGTGTGGTGGGGTATAATATCATCGTGTGTGTGTGTCTCTCTCTCTCTCGTTTTTAATTGTCTTTTTTTGTATTCGTGTGTCTTCTACAAAAACAAGAAAACAGAAATATCGATGTTGTCCAATATACACTTTTGTAGATCGTGACGTGGAATGATTATTTTTGCTTTTAAATAATTTAATTTTTTGGTGGTAATGGGGATGGAAAACAGATAAAATTTTTTTCTAGACGAATATATATTTAAATATATAAATAAAACTAGATGGATGGAGTATGCTTATCCCCTACTACTGGTGCAAGACAGTCGATGTCTGGGGGTGCAAGTGGGGGTGGTAGTGACAAATCACCGCGGAAAAGTGCTGCGACAAGTAGTGGTGGTGGTGGTTCTGGTCCTGGTGGTGGTGGTGGTTCTGGTGCTGCATCTAGTGCGGAAACAGTGAGACGAAGCAAGTCTCAAGGTAGTCGAAGGGGGGAGAGAACTTTGTCCAAATGTTACAGCATGGCCATAGGGGCAGGGCAGGGGAGCCCAGAACAACTCAGCTCACCTCCTCTCCACTCCTCATCTACCAGCAATATCCCTTCCGCTCCTCTACATTCCTCCCTGCACCATACCCCTCCACCAGTTTCTCCCCTGCATTCTTCCACTCATCATCTCCCCTCGTCCAAGTCCAATATCCTTCTTCTTTCTAGGCAGTACTGCAGCTTTGGTAGTAATGTCACTTCCAACTACAACCAACCACCTTCTTCAGGTGTGTGAATTTAAAACGAGCAAGATCATACGACCGACAAACAAACAAAAATTCAAGAGTCACGAGTTGATCAACCAAACAAAACTCTTTTTTACCTTTATACCTCTACCCTATTATCTATATATTACATAAAACACACGAATCTATCTATATTGATTTGCCACGACGGAACAAACTCTCTAATATATATACCCCAGAAAAAAAGTTCTTCTTCTACTTCTTCTCTGCTTTGTTTTTTCTTAACAAAACACATTTTTTGACATGGCTCATGAAAAAAATGATATTCACACCCGACGAATTATATTAATTGAACTAAAAAAATCCGCTTCCACTCGTTCGACTTTTCGCTTTCAATTTTCCTAACCTCAATAAATTATATATTATTTTGTTGCCATAACACCAGAACCCCCCTTGAACCGGTTTGATGATCCTAACAGAGTTGCTCGTTCAGAGCCCATACAACAATTCTATTGCATTTTAATGCCTGGTTAAGTTTTCATTTTAATTTTTTTCGTTAACGTTCATTCACAAAGATGGAAAAAATTCATACAAGAACTTCAGCCCCACACAAATAGATATATAATATGAGCAAAGAAAAAAACTTATCAGGACCAAGTGAATATATAAAGCATCCTCAAAATATATTAGTTTTCACCCATAAATAAGAGCCTTAGAAAATTAGAATTTTAGTCAAATCACAATCACTTGAAAATATATATATGAACACTATTAAGTATCTCTATAATATAACAACCCTTTTTGTCGTTTATTTTGTGTGTGTTATATACCCAGAAAATAAGTTTAATTGTTGCCCGAGTCTTCTTCAGATCTGAAAAAACACGCGTAGAATATGACGGTCGTGTCGTCTCTGTTTAAATAATTCCCTCTATGATTAATTGATTCCTATTTAATTTTTTTGAAGGTGTTAGTAGTACGTGCTGCTGTGTGTGGTACGCACTCTCTCTTCAAAAAGAAAGTTTGAAATATGTTATTATCCCAGTGTTTGTGCTGTTGTTAAATAAGTCTGAAAATGTTTTCAAAATACGCATGTGTGGAAGGACGTGACATCAACTACCCCGTTTTTTATTATCTATATTTATCTATATCTATATATTTCTATATTTTTATAATCAGTTTTTTTTTGCTTCCAAACAGCAAGAAAAAAAAGAATTTTTTCAGAACGACTAACTTTTACTAATATTAAACTTTTTTCATTTTCTTTCATTATGTGTTCAAAATATAAAAAGATGGAGAAAATTATATATATAATCGTGAGACGTCACTACTACTACTCGCACTAACATCACACCAACTATAATATATTTAATTTGTAGTAGTTTGTATTTTTGCATGATAAAAAAATTCGGCATTGTCTAGTAGATCTTCTTGGTTTTTTCACACCGCTTAAAATATTTATGTAGCATGAGGATAGTGCTTTCACTGTTCAAATATATAAATTTAGGTATAATCTCTTCTGAACATCTGCCTCTATTGCCGCTTCATTCCTGTAATATACAACATGATTTTCTTCTTCTTTTTCAGCATGCTTTCCTATGATTTTCTCTTTCTATCTATCTGAAATTATAAAATCGCGTGTTAATCGATTGAATGCGAGTGTCCCTAATGAAGTGTTTTTGTTGGTTTTTTTGTTGTCGTTGCGGGCTTGATGCGCACACACAAAAAAATTTATAGACAAGCTAGACAGTAACTTTTCGCGATCACGGTCATCCAGCATGTCCAGCCTGGACAATATCACTTCGGAAGCTATTCAGTGCCTCACGTTTGTCGACTCGTTCGCTAAAAAAGGAGGTTAGTTTGGAGGGGGACAAAAGAGGAGATTTTAATTTAGGATGAGAGATGTTTTAATTCAGAAAGAGTGTTTTATTTTGCAGATACGACAGTAGTCCCAACTTTGTGGGTGGGCACGAGCCTTGGCTCGATCATCAGCATCTCAATCAATCTGCCCAATGGAGGGAATGACGCGAGGAAGCTCGAGCCCACGTCTGTCAATCCGACAGGTACGATCTTCAGACTGAAGGGATCGATGCTGTGCATGTCGTTCCTCGACTGCAATGGGAATTTACTCCAGAATACTTACGAGTCGTGGAGGGATGAGTCCAAGGACCGATCAAGTGAGAAAGAAGTTTATATATATTTTTTCTGTTCGTCCATGTCAATCTGGAGAGTATCAAGTTGTTTACTCAACGAGACAACGAGAGTGCACTTGATTTAGCGAATTTAATTATTATTTTCTTGTGAAAAGGAACACCAACAAAAGGACTCTCAACGACGAGCAGACAATCTCCAACCCAGTTGAGTCTTCCGGTTGACAGGCAGTTCTTGGTTCTCGTCTCCGAGAAGCAGTCACGAGTACTCGCACTCCCATCTCAGACCTGCCTGTACAAGCAGCAGATCTGTGAGGCTTCTTTTGTGATCAAAGCTGAAGTTACCAACGTCAAAGGTAGGTGGTGTAGAGTGGAGCTTTCTCTCTTGGACTTTCTTACTGCCTTTCTCTCTCTCTCTTTGTTCATATATGTGAGCTTGCTTGCTTTGTTCATTTCCAGATTCCCCCTGCCTCGTTTGCTACCTGTCGAACGGGCATCTGATGATCCTCTCGATCCCGTCGCTAAAACAGTTGATGGATGTTGACTTTGTCCCGTTAGCTGATCTCAGGTGAGTAATGGGGAAGGGACTATACTTGCTCTAATTATCTTTTCAGTCTCGTCAGCGAATACTGTAATTAACTCAAAATATCTTCTAACAATAACGTTCGAAACAAAAAAAAGAATCATGCATCATGATTGATGATCCACACGCATGAGAATATAATTAATTTCAGTTCACAATGAAATTTATTAACTCCGGAGAAACAAAAGGGTAATAATATCAAGTATCATGAACAAATCAGAACAAAACTTTCTCAAGAAACACTCGAAAAAGAAAATAGTTTTCCAAAAACTGTGGGTCTTTAGGATCATAGAGTCACATGAACAAATCAAATCGCAAGTAGATAAAAAACCACACGTTTTCTTATTATTTGTTGTGTGTGTTTGTCTAATAATATGCTGTATAGAAAACAATCCTGTTTCTTTACCCTTTTATCTCTTCTCGAGCACTTTATTAAATTGCATTTAAAACTCTCACTTTGGAATCAATCGAGTTTTGCTCACACACCTTCTTAACTGCCCGCTAATTATAACAATATAATTGTTCTGCTAATGATGGTTCATTCACGGTTCTTAATTAAAAATCGATTAACCTTGTTAAGAGTTACAATTAATGTAATTTATCTAAACCCCTCTATGATTCTGATCACTTTAAATATTTTGTTTGCGGATTAAATTTACTTCCAAGTAAATACCCCAAAAATCACTTTTAATTTCCCCTGTAAAACCATGACCAAAAAAGTATCTGCGACAGCAACAGCAGCAGCATCTACAACTTTCTCGTTTCTTTATTGTGCGTTTCGCTCCCCCTTTGCCAGTTCAATGTTCCCTTGGCGCTATAATTTCCACCCCCAAGGAAAAATCTCTTGCCTGCCAAACACTCTTAACCCATTTTAATAACCTGTTGACCTTTTGAAAATTATATTTCTTGTACCTTTATTTTCTTTCTTCTTTTTGGCCTTTACATTATTCGCTTCTATCTCTCTCTCTGTATATGTGTGTGTCAGTTTTCACCAGACGAGGAAATCGGGGATAGTGGATCCCATGTTGAGCATTTGGGGACAGCAAATGATTGTGAAACGAGGACACAAACTCGTAAGTCTATTCAATTCCAAAAACAAAAGCAACCAAGATTTTTTTCTCTCTCTCTAGCAGAGCATGAGTACTTATAACATTCGATTGCCCTCTCTCTCTTCTACTCTGCTTTTAAATAATTTTTTTCTCTACTAATCTGAACATATATTTTCATAATTAGATTTATATATTTACTAGTTCAGTTGTTTTAGGAAAATCTAACAATTTTGTTAACTCGGTCGGTACGTGTATAATTTTAGTAGTCGGAACTACTTATATATATTTTTTTACATGGAACTATATATACTTTCTTCACTACTCTCTCTTTACAGTAATTTTTTTCACTCACAAAAAATATTCATATATACTCTCTCTCTCAAGTATACTACTATATATATAATTCAGAATACTTTCTCTAAAACTTTCTCTTCTCTTTATTCTCTTCTTTCTTTTCTTCTCTAATTTCTCTACACGGAAAATAAATTTAATTTTGTGTCTCGTGTGTCTTATTCTATTTATTTCTTAAAAACTAATTTATTTCAAGAGTACGTAAAAGCCTATAAAATAAATATATTCGAACTTTCTCTATTTAATTTTCTATATATCGCTCCTGTGCACCGAAACACACAGAGAGAAACTAATAAATAAAAAATAATATTTTACGGAATCTCTATAATTATATAATATGATGATGAGATGTAATGATGAAGACTATAAATATTTGATGGACATTATAAATTTATATATGTATTATGTGTGTAATCATTGGGACTTGATTTCTTTTATTATGTAATATATAATAATAATATATATATCGTATTGTAATATCTTCTACTTTTTTAATATCGTGTGCTCGTTGGAATATATAAATATCTGCTGTGTAATGTGTTTTAATGATGAATATTTTTTTTAGGAAAAAGTAGACACGATTTTGAGCAAAGTCCGTTTATGAATTTTCCATACAGAATTGCAAAGACGTTCTGCATCAGCAACCTCGGACATGGTATGTATCTGAGCTCGCCGAGTGAGATGCAAAAGTTTTGTGTGTCCGCCGAGTTTTTGTGAGTAATTTTTGTGTAAATGCATTTCATTGCCAATGTAACTTGAAAGGTTGATTGATGACTGAGTTTTACTTTCTCTCTCTAGCCAAATCTATGACAGTCTACTGGGCCAGATGTACATGGAACGGGAGATGCCGGAGAAACCGAAAGAGAGCTTCTTGACAGGTCTGTTTGGCGGTGGAGTGCGGAACCTCGATCGGGAAGAGCTCTGTAAGGACAATTTTTTTAGAACAAATTACTCAATTATTTTGTTTCTCTTGTCAGACTAAATTAATTTAATCCCCTCATTAGTTGGCGAAGCAAGTGGAAAGCAGTCCCGCACCGTGGCAAAAATAATCCCCGGCCCTGCCGCTCCCCCTGGATTCGAGCAAACACAAATGCGAGCTGGCACGTTGGCAGGTGAAGTGCAGAAGACGAGACAGCAGTTGGTGGAACGAGGTCAGAAGCTGGGACAGCTTGAGGACAGGACCGAGAAGATGATGAACGAGGCGGAGAACTTTTCTACTGCGGCCCATCAGCTCATGCTCAAGTACAAGGATAAGAAGTGGTATCAGCTCTGAACAACTGCAGCAGCCGGCGAACACATTACAACACTCCTGTTTCCAAACGCTACTAATCTATTAATCGCTTTCATTACTTTCTCCACTCTGTTTTCTTTTTTTCTGCGTGATCAGATCAATGCTCGTACATGTAGTCATGGTGATATATATATGAGTGTCATTGTAGAGCGTAATTATGTGTGTGAAATAGAGAACCAACCAAAGTATAATATGAGCGAGTGATTGGACTAAAAAATAATATTTTATAAAGTTGCCATGTTTAAAACTTGTTGGTGGCGTGGCTATAGAAAATTATATTGTAAAATGTGTGCAATATATACTACATACATACACGTGAGGCTGTTTTTTGAAACACTGAAGAGGCATTATCGGCCTTTCATTTAAAAAAAAGAAAGAAATTAAAGGTTTTGAGGACCGTAGTTATTTATAATAGTATACACACTTGTTCGAATCGAATTATGAAGAAATATTATATTATTCTACAGAGAAACATACTTTTTCCTTTTTCTGTGGAATTTTCTAAAATGTGCGAGTCACATTTTTATATAACAGCTCAACTAGGAATGTTTTCTTCTGTTTTCCTCTAAAACTCCTAAAAAATTTACATTCCGCTATGCTCCTCTTTGGACAGCTCTGGAATGAAACAAGAATGAATATTATTGTACTACACACGCTTTTTTGAGCAGTTGTAATTTAGTCGAGAGATGCTTTAATATTTAGGGACGAACGTTTTGGAATTGTTCAGGTGCTTGAATAATTTGTGAAAACACTCACATTGCAAAAAACATTGTACAGATACGTTTAAATAATTTGAAGTGAAAAAAAATTGATGCAACAAAGAAACAATCATTCATTACCTTATTCTTAATTTTAAGTGTTATAACTCGCATATAATTAACAAAAGAAAACTCTTTACATTTTAAGCGTTTTGATAGTGTAATAATAATGAAGTCGGGGTGTTTGTAGTACTTTCACGCGACAAAGAGAAAAAAATGGTACTAATTAGCCTAAGGAAAACTACAACTGACTCTACTAAAAATATTTGTAGAATAATATGGGACGATATAATATATTGATGTGTAAGAAAAAAATCTCCGCACAAATGATCACTTACTTTTACTGAATTTATATAGAATAATTTTTCTGAAGCCTCTAAATTAACCTCTGCAGCTTTTTGTGTTTTCTCTGTCCCTTGCATGAGATACATTTCCTTGTTGATTATGTGACCACAGTTTAAAAGACCTCGTACGTTAAGTCGTTGAAAATGTAATAATATATTTAAGTGTGCTACTATACTAAGTTCTTGATGAATATACAATCATTAATGGAGTACGATTAATTTTGACGAAAAAATTGTTGAAATGACATGTGATATATATATCAATTAACAGTTTTTACTTTTGTTTCCAAGAGAGAGAGTACTACAATTTGTTCCACTTTTCAAACTGTTTCCACGAGAAACTAAAAAAACTGTTCATTATCTAGGGTCTGTATTGACGGTACGAGAAATTGTGTTTCAAATACGCTTCTGTTCACGCAGTAATAATATAAAAGGATATAGTACTAAGTCGTATAATGTTTAAGGGATTTCTGTTCTCTTTTCGGAACGTTCTTTGGGGTACTTATGAAAAACTCTCAGCTACTACAATTGTGTTGAATTGATTTTTAAAGTTGAATTTTTAACTAGATAGAGTGCTTCCAAAAAAATATAAATAGGGACGATATTATAAGAAAAAGTTTTTTCTAGGCTACATGTACTTATGTACTCGTTTGTTCTCCAGCAGCAGCATCATGAACTCGAGTGTGGAATGATATGAATAATATGATTTTTTCTAAGAAAAACCAAACACATTGACTAACAAACGCCATGTTTTTTGAAACCTAACAACAAAAAATTGTAACAACTACACAAAATGTTATGTAATATGGGAAAGAAACTATATATGATGACGACTAAAACAACTAACTCTTTTTGGGTGGAATAAGGAGTGTTTTAAGACAAAAAACTAGTGATGATGATTGAATTGATGCAGAAATCTACAATAAAGATGAACAAATTTATTTGAAACTGTAACAAGGCTGATGTGATGGTTGA